>JAJOZX010000001.1:3752500-4035000 GCA_023014485.1 Bathynomus jamesi
GATGAATATGTTTCAACCTGTGAAATAAGCAAAAACAGCAGTGCATTATATATACAGCATATATAATTAATAATATAATAATTATTATATAATTCCACAAAAAAGTAAAAAAAGTCACTATTTTTATGTAGTTTCTTACCAAGCAAAACTAAATTATATTAAATTAACAAAAATATCTGTAGAATTCTTAAGTCATGCTGCAACTTTTTAGCACCCCTCATATTTGGAATTTGAAAGTTGAAAAATTCGACACACCCAAACACAGTACTATAGCACAAAAGTAACACTAAGACTCGATCATTGTGACTCAGCTTCGGATATTGTGGGGGGTTTAAGTAAGAGTCTTGAAAAGTCGTACCTAACCGCTAGTTACTTTTTGAAGTCGTAAACATAGACACGCCTGTCCACACGTTGATGTTAAAATCAACGATTAGTAGAAATATTAAAGACAAATAGCTGTTCACAATTATGCCCGGGGGCCGATATGGTGCCGCCCTCCAAAGATATACCTTTCACAAAACACAACATAACTTGTTCAGCCTAATGTATCAGGTGAAGTTGGAGAAGTTGAACAATGGCTACCCTGACCGAGACATGTGTTATATTTACAGCAATATCGCGTAGCATCAGTTTGTTGGGGATACCCAGGCGCGGCTGCTTCGTATCACTCACATTCCCAATCAGAGAGGACAGAGCTTGAGCATTACATATGACAAAACTCATTATGTCAATGCCGCCGCTAATCTATTAACCAATATCTCAATATATATAAGAACGATTGAGGGGAAAAGTTTCCCATTCGGTGACGGGAGCTTAACAGTGAAGCTCCACTTTCGTCGCGCTGTGCTATATGACCAGAAGGCCTTTCACAGTCTATCGAGGGGTGAGATACCAGCGTGGGAGTGGGCTTGAATTCATTTTTCAACTATACTGCGCACGGCTGTCCCCTTGTTGAAGAGGGCTGCCAGATATCCCGGGAGGAAAGCGTTACAATCAGGTCTTAACACGATAGAAGACATAGTGGCTAGGCCTAGGCCTAATGAAGCTCTATAAAAGCACTTAAAGCGTACACGGGCCGAAATCATCAAAGATGCAAAGAGAAAAATGAGCGGTGGTGGGAAGAAGAAGAGGGCTGTCCAGAAGAAGAAGAAGAGGTTACAGGCACGTGGTGCTAAAGTAAAAGGACGTCGAAAAAGAAGAAGTGTTCTTAGCGCCTGAAACCTATCGTTGATCATTTTTTAACTGATATAAGCTAAGGACATAGCTCTCATGAATCATAGGCTGTTTACTATTTGTTGAGAGAGGTGGCACTATTTCGGCCTCGTCATGGCTCGTTTCATCCATCCGTGTAGTTCACAATGTTGTAAATCGGAGCTGTCCCTCTTTGACATACCCCCAACTCAAGTTTCTCTTTAGCACAGTGACTTTATTATGATTTACCCGTTAATCACAATTAGTTCCCCGAGTACCCCTATAGAGTTCGTGATCCCCAGCTCAGACCCTTACTTTTTGTTCCAAGCTGTGTGCACATGTAAGCTAAACTGCGTATAGTGCATTCAGATGGAACGGATTGCGAAGACAAATAAGCTGTATTTCCAAAAACAAACTTTCTGCACTCCATATTCAGTCAGTGTGACGTGTATTTAAATCAGATCAACATGTCTGCAGGAAAGGGTTACTATCACCTACGTTCCTATCTGGAAAATGTCCTCAATTTTTCCAAAGGAGCGAAAGGTACCTTTTTAACTGTTGGGGGTTATTATCATGCTAAAGACGAAAGCAGTACAAAGGACAAATTTAAAAATTCTAAAAAGAAGATATATGAAGGTTTTGGACGCTTGCATACTGACTTCACATTCCAGGAGAAGCTGCTTGTGAATGCGGTCGATATGAAAATAAGGCTCACTCGCACGAATCCTGAAATCTGTTTAAATCTGAGAGCTGACCAAGAAGAGGGCGCAAAGCCCGTGGTGATTCATGTTATGGAAACATACCTTCGCGTACTCCGAGTGAAATTAAGTTCGGCAAAGCAATTAGAAATTGAAAAAAATTTACTACATGCACAGTAAAATATCTAATTAACAGAGCACAGATCAAACTGTACACGGTGCCAGCAGGGTTGGCCTCGAAGCAGATACAAAACGTCGCCCTGGGCGCTGTACCTAAAAGATTACACTGGGGAACAAATTTTAACTTTTTTTTTTTCTTGGACGTGAACAGGTCGGTCTTATAGGATTTTTTCCGCTGATTCCGAATATAGCCGTAGAATTTCTCTATCACCCAAGGTTACTGAGACATTTGTATTTTAATATTTATTCAAAAAGTGTATAGAAGTTAGTAAAAATACTTCATAAAAATTATATTAGTGGCAGATTGGCATTTAAAATATTCTTAAAACTTCTTTGTCACTGATTTTCTCTTGTAGTTTTCATTAGGAGCTTCTCGCATCAATGTCCAGCAGTAATCAGCTAACATTGCCGGATCCCACCTCCCTTGGTAGCGTTTCTCCATAGTAGCTATATCTTGGTGGAACCTTTCTCCATGCTCATCGCTTACGTCACCGAGGTTTTCAGGGAAGAAATCTAAATGGGAGTGCAAGAAATGGATTTTTAGTGACATATTACATCCCAATAACCTATATGCTTCAATCATGTCCTGCACTATTTTTTCATAGTTAGAGGCTTTGATGTTCCCTAGAAAATTTGTGACAACATTCTTCATGGCCTCCCATGCCACTTTTTATTTTCCTCTCAAGGCATCATCAAACTTTTGATCTTTCATGAGCTCTCTGATTTGGGGACCAACAAAGATCCCTTCTTTTATCTTTGCATCGCTAAGTCGTGAAAACTTTTTCTTCAAATATTTCAAGGCCTCATCTTCCTTGTTCATTGTTTTGACAAAATTTTTCATGATGCCAAGTTTGATGTGAAGTGGCGGTAAGTATATTTTCTTGGGGTCAACTAAGGGTTCATGAGACACATTCTTCAGTCCTGGGATACATTTTTGACGAAGTGGCCAATCCTTTACAAAATAATGCGAATCTCTGGCTCTGCCGCCCCATTCACAAAGGAAGCAGCAGAACTTCGTATAACCGAGCTGCATTCCCAGAAGAAGCGCGACGACTTTTAAATCCCCACATATATACCAACGAAACTGGTCATAATTAATCTGCTGAAGGATGAGTTTCATATTTTCGTAAGATTCCTTCATGTGGACAGCGTGCCCTACAGGAATGGAAGGGTATTTATTTCCATTGTGAAGTAGTACAACCTTGAGGCTTAGCTTCGAAGAGTCAATAAATAAACGCCAATCTTCAGATTTGTGCTCATGACCGAGAGCTAACAGCAGTCCATTTACATTATTACAGTAGCATAAACCACCTGACGAGGAGAAATACTGCATCAGATCTTTTTGGCGAGTGCGGAACGCCGATATGCTTGTATCTTTTGCCAGCAAATTCCATTCACGTAACCTGGAGCCCAATAATTCCGCTTTCTTTTTCGGAAGGTCCAAATCTCTCACGAGATCATTCAGCATAACCTGCGTTATCATACGTGGTTTATTTGATTCAGGTTGCTGAAAGTCTGTATCTTTAGTGTCATCAATTTCCATTGGTTCAACTTCAGACTCTTCATCCAGTGTCCATGACTTTGGGGGAGTTGGAATTGGGTTATCATCGTCATGTAGTACTGGTCTCATGGCAGATGCAAGATTTGAGTATTGAATTTTATGTTTATTTTTGGCAGAGAATCCTGAAACGTTAGTCATACAAAAATAGCAATCCGTTAGGTGATCCTTGGGCTCTCTCCAAATCATTGGTATGGCAAATGGCATAGATTTGCGGGTACCTTTAATCCAACCCCTAAGAGTGACGGCACAGGAAAAGCATGAGCTATGAGGTGCCCAGGATTTGTCTTGGTCGCCTACCTTACATCCAAAATAAAGTTCGTAAGCCTTCTTCACGAGTGGGGTCATCGTCTTCCTCTGTGCCATTATGGTCAGTTCTCCACATACGTATCAAAATGTATCTCTGGGATTAATACAGTTTCGATTCATGCTGGCGGAAAATTATTGAAATCACGGAATACTTTTTGGAATGAAAAAACAATTTTTTCTACTATGAAAAATTTTAAAATTTGAGCAAAACTTGAAAATTTTTCTTTCTTTTTATTAAAAATCTGTTTGTTTAAATAGCTATATTTTTTTAATGCAAAAAATACTATTAAATATAGTTAACCTGGAAAAAAAAGAAAGTAAAATTAAATTTACACTTAATTTTAACTAATATTTTGGGAAAACTCTGAGTAAATGGAAATATTATTTTCTCGAAAACTATGGGTGATAGAAAAATTCTGAAACCATATTTGGAATCAGCATCAAAGGTTCTATAAGAAATACCAAATAGTTTTCAAGAAACAAAAATGTTGTTCCCTAGTGTTATTAATTGGAATGTAGGAACACGTTCCTGTGAATGGGAAATATACTGTAAAAAGAACGCCTTTAATTTCGAAAATTTCGGTCTTAAAAATATAACCATATACGTCAATGGAGTTGCCTTACGGGGGACATTAGAAACGGATTATTCAACAGACGCCGTGTTCCCGCTTTGCTCGAGAGCTTATAGTAATCTTGCACATATTGCCGGTGCTTGCGATGAATTAGGAAGTGGCGTAACGCAGAAGAAATTCATCGCGCAATTCAACCTTTACCTGTCTGACATCACCCCAGACTTATCTGCTGGTGTAAACACACACTTAAATCCACAGCAGAGTGGAAACATCTCAGTCAGATTGGAATTCGCCAAGCTGCTAGACGCTCCTGTTAGTGTACTAGTATACCTTGAATCACAGGCCCTAATAGAAATCGATAGATTCAGAGGTATAGTCACAGACTTTTAAATTGAACGCGAATACATTCCAGAGAGTAATGAATAGTGACCGAATCACACGCTCCAAATTTATCGGTGAGTTTGCGAAGAACGAAACGTTGAAGATCCCGGCTACGAGAGACTGCGGCGCGCTTATTCTAAATCCAGATGTTAGTGGTGGAGAAGGGATTCATTGGATAGCCGTCTACTTTAAAAATAGAGATCGAATGTACTATTTTAACTCACTATTGGCTCATCCATGGAATGACCATATTATTGTAAAATTTTTCGAGCAATTGTCCATTGTATAATTGTCTGGAGCCCTTATCAATTACAGGGGTACTACAGCAACGTATGTGGCATGTACTGCCTCTCGTTTCTCTTACATATGGTCCGTGGAAAGGAATTTACAAATTTTTAAAAATTATTCGATTTGCGTGATACTGAGCGGAATGATCAAATGGTGTGCAGACATAAAAAAATACGTTTTCCATTTGTGCGCACTCGATGTATTGTGTGAATTTCACGCGTGTATATATATATATATATATATATATATATATATATAAATTGTAACTTCGTTTTGTATGCAGTAAATGCTATTATGTACTATTTTATAAAACATTCCTCTGCATTTAAGGACTTATGCTCTTTAGCTTATTTAAAATGTAATGGATGTTGATTCTGTAACTATTTCAGGTTGGATATAAATATATAATGTATAAAAAAATTGATGTCAGTGTCACTACTACATGTGTGAGAAATATTGAAGGATATATTACGTAAAATTGCATTGTATACAGTAAATGCTATTATGTACTATTTTATAAAACAATTCCTTGTGGTTCTATCATTTAATAAATTTTTGAAAATACACTGCTTCTTCTTACCCGAAACACGCACACACAAAAAGAAAAAGCTCACATCACTTCGTTGATGATTCGACAGTCACTGGGATGAATGTGCAGTAAAACTACTACCTCCCCCTTCAGGAGAAAGGGACATGGATGTAGGCAGAAATTTTTAACTTATTTGCGACAGAGTACTATAGCCCAAAAGTAACACTAGGACTCGGTCATTATGACACAGCATCGGATTTTGTGTGGGGTTTAGTTAAGATTAGACTTTAACTTATAATATGACTACTTTAAAATGTTTAATTTATGCTCCAAACGTAAAAGTGGAAATTTTAAGCCTTTTTAAGAGAAAAACGACGAATAACTACACATTTCAAAGTGGGTTTTTCGTATGGGGAAAATTAATGAATGCACGGTTAGATTAATTGAATGCTATCAAGTAAAATAGCGCCATATTTGCATATATATATATATATATATATATATATATATATATATATATATATATAATTTGTATTTGGTTTTCAAAAAAAATACACACAGAGGACTATATATATATATATATATATATATATACACATTCATAAATAATAACTTGCAAAGAGCAATGCATTTACAGATCTCAACTGAAATTCCCATTTGAAACTGTACAAACAACACCATCATTAATAAATCAGTTTCGTGTATGTAAAAATAAACAATGAATAATTCCTATATAATCTCTATATTCAAATATTCATTTTTACAGAACGACCAAACTCGCAAAATGTAAGTTTGGATGACATTAATATTCACTGTATGGCAAATTCTTCAACCTATTATTATTTATATGTTGTTCATTCATACGTCCATTTCTTTTCTTGAACTTTATCGTTTGTTAATTTTATTAATTATTCATTCAGCTACCTATTTTCTACCTATTGTCTGACTACCAATATGTGTACAAAACTTTATGCATTCGTACATGTTCGCAAATGATCATGGTCACGTACGTAGTTACCATACATGTAAGTACGTTCATATGTTTTCTTTTTATTTCTTTTCCTTAAATTATTTAATTTCTCGCATTACTCATAAATGCTTATGCAATTGTTCGAATTTCTCTGGCAGCAGCAGAAGCGAGAGCTTCTGAGGTGAAAATCACCTCTCGCTTGCTTCTAATTTATAAAACATTATCATGTGTGTTATGTTATATATATATATATATGTATATGTATGTGTATATATATTTTTTGTATATATATATATATGTATATGTGTATATGTATATATGTATGTATGTGTGTACTATCTGTGCCCATGTACTTTAATGAAACTATAATTAACGATAATAATTTAATATTTTGTAATTAATGTACTTTAATGAAACTTTAATTAATGATAATAAGCGAATGTGAATAAATTGGTAATTATAATCATAGTTGTAATAAACCAAATTTACAATGTACTCAGTGATGTACTTGGGATTGTACTCAAAATACGAACCGACATTATGTCGCCATTTAGGAATGGCGATATTATTATTATTTTTTTATTATTTCTTTTTACGTTGGGATAATTTTTTTATGTGCTTTCTACTTTGTGAAATAATTGGTGACTTGTTCTTTTTAAAATTTCTTAATTATTTTTAGATTTAGCTTAATGAATCCTGAGTAACTTTTGCAATGTTCATATTTTGTATACGTTCTCTCTTCGTTATAAAAGATGAAGTCATGTCTTGCCTAAGCATTTAATTGTATATCCTAAACCTTTAATTTTTGCTCATATGCATATTTTAGTGTAAAGATGCATAGTTCAATTTCCATTTCTAATTAACTTGGCAGACCCGGAAAACATCAGAGCTGAAAATTCGCTGTTTAAGATAAAAATATGGCTTCCTCTTCCTATATCCTGTTTATCTGTTTAAACATTGCCACAAGAAAAAGTTTACTTTATTTTTAACTATTGTGCAAAAATAATACAGCCTTTTCAACATTTAATAATAATGATGTTAACAGAAAAGGGGTATATAAACCGACAAAATTTTTTCCATATTCATTCTGAATTAGACTACGTGGCTGAGCATTACCTGTAACATTTTAGCAGTGAATTACAGTAAGCGAAAGTCTTTATTTTCTCCTTCGAGCCGTCCCCTCTTCAGAGAACTTAGTCATTAAATTCTCCCGATACGTTACCAGAAGAATCGGTGGAAACCTCAGAGAATTTAATAAGCCTCTCAGAATCCTCCGAGCCACTATTGGAGAACTCAGAGAGTTGTAGTATAGAAGAAACTACTGCAAGTAACAAATCCGTTGCTGCCTCCTAACCAGAACCCTCGTCGACTTCGAAACAACCCAGGCCAGAGACCGAGGGGTTAACAAGTGGCGACCTTGCCAGAATAAAAAAACTGGCGACTCTGCATCAGGATTCTTCAAGTCTTCCAGACCCTGGAAATATAAGAATCTGGCGACCTCTGCATCCAGGATTCTTTCTTCCAGTCTTCCAGACCCTGGAACTAGAACCAACATCCAGTTGACCAGCTTGTCACGACTTCCAGTTCGTCACATCCACCCTTGAACCGGTGTGTCACGACTGCAACTTCTCCACGCCTAGTTTTCATCCAAGAACAAGTGGCCAGCAAGACAAGTCTTCAGGACACGTCTCCAAGGATTTCGCCATAGGAATCTTGTTAAGTACCGAGCGCTTCTTTTACAGTAACCTCAAAACATTTGAGAAGTCAGTATTATTAACAGTTAATAATTAGTATCAAGCCAGAATTAACAAAAAACAGTGAACATTCCATACACCAGTGATACATTTCTTTTTATTAAAACAGTTATTTTCACTTATTGTTAGTATAGGATAATTTTATTTAATGTACCAAACATAATATTACCGTACCTTTGCGTACATTCAAGTGAAATGATGATTACATTTTTTATTTTTGTTTACAATTTTCTAAAATTATTGAATTGAATTGACTTGAAATTATTGTGCAATTATTGTGCATTATTATAATGCAAAAATTGTGCATTATTTGTATATTTCTTGGATAGAAAAAGTGAGAGTTTATAGTTTACAGAGACACTTGATGGCACTTCAAGTCAGGTGGTTGCATCCCGAGGGACAACCGCCACAGAAATTTATAGAAATACTTGATAGCAGTTCAAGTCAGTCGGGTGCATCGAGAGGGACGACCGCCCCAGAAAATACTAGAATAGAGAGATACTTGATAGCAGTTCAAGTTAGTTGGTTGCATCCAGAGGGACAACCGCCCCAGAGAATAATAGACTTCACTTGATAGCAGTTCAAGTTCAAATCAGTTGTAGTCAGTTGCAAGTCAGTTGTAGTCAGTCCCACTCAGTTGTAGTCAGTCCCAAGTCAGTTGTAGTCAGTCCCTAGTCAGTCAGTTTCAAGTTGAAGTCAGTCAGTTTCAAGTCAAGTTCAAGTCAAGTTAAAGTCAGTTTCAGTAAGGTCAATTTAATTCAACCTTTTTTGTTGTAAAAGAGAATTTAATTCAACCTGAATTTAAGAGAATTTAACTTAAGAGAATTTAAGAGAATTTAATTTAAGAGAATTTAACTTAAGAGAATTTAAGAGAATTTAATTTGAGCGACTCTAAGAGAATTGAATTCAATCTGAATTCTGAATTGACAGGTTTGTGTCTTAAATTCAACGTTTTGTCTTTTCTGCATGCAGTATTTGCGTATATAAATATATAGGTGAAATTATATATTTTATTGTTTGTAACCAAAACAGGTTTTACAAATGTTTGTAACGATTTTTACAATTATTGTGATCTATATGATGGCAGTAATAGTGTAGTAACTAATCGATCATGTCCCAATGACTTTTTAAATTACTATGGAGAGGAACATGCCGTCCCTCCGTTTTGTTTGAACTCCTTTAATTTTTGTTCTGAGAAGTGTGACGAGCAATTTTTTTTTCTAAAGAGCAAAATGCTCACGAAAAGACGTATTGTCAGTTTCAGACATCATGACTCCCCGATTGGGTCACTCGATTCCCTCGAGTGTAGTACTCTAAATTTACCTTGCTCTGTGTTCGTGAAATTTATCCTTATGACCGTACATAACCTCAATTTAGGTTTGTTTGTTTTATTTTTAAGAGTATTATATGCAACCTATAACCCCATGTTCAGTTCATTATAGTTCATAATTGATTTCTATTTTCAATTTTTAATTTTTTAATTTTTTTATTTGATTAATCTTGAGTAATTGTCGTTAAATTGTTATTATACCCTCTGTTAAGGTACCAAACGAAATTATAGCCAATTTTTACACACTATACCAGAACACCATTTTTCCTTCGAATAATTTTGTTACACCATTCTAATATTACTAATTACATGATTGTACTCTCCCCATGAATTTCACTAAACCCTGTTATCACCTATGCCCCGTCAAATCGTCAAATAAAATTAAATTATGGTACTGATACTTCTGGATAATATTAATGGTGATATACTGTTACTATATGGCTGTGAATGTTAATGGCTGAATACATTGCCATTAATGCTACCTGTATTAGAATTTAATAATAATTCACTTAAACTTAATAGTCCGGTAGCACAGACCCTGATTTTACTGGAACCCTGCATTGTTTGTTCTAAAGCAAATTTTTACATATTTTGAAAGCTTATACCACCCCATTCAAGAATCCATCGGGTGTACACCTGACCCCCGCTTGGCTTTTTCAATATGGCCGCTATTTTCCAAGATGACCGGCGAAAATGAAAAATCCCATATCCTGATCAATACTTGATGGATTTTGATGATCTTGGTGTCATTTCTAGGGGTTTTAGGATGATGAGTCGATCTGGCGGGGTTGCAGATACTTTGGGAGTCGTTTAGACCCACATTCGTCAATACTCAAGGTCATTGGAGGTCAATCGCCCCCCGAAATAAGGAATATCCCATATCCCGGGCAGTCGTGGAGATATTTTGGTGATCTTACTCTCGTTTTTATGGTTTTGGTCGAGACTGAGTAGTTCTATAGGGTTTAAAATGAAATCAGGGATTATTTTCCCCATGGTAAGGTGAATTCCAATATGTCTAATTATTCCTCTTATTTTTTTCAGGTTGTTGAGATTATTGCTGATGGTGCTGCCCACCTGGTGGTTTGATGACGTCTTGGTTGTGCTGATTCCAAAATTGTTTTTTGACTGCTGAATATGGAGAATATACCTGGTGAGCATTGTTTAGTTTTCATTTGCTGAGGATAAAATATTTCAATGCGATTTGTACTCTGAAGAATGGGTAAACAAAATTCTTATTTTTCAGGTTCTACAAAAGCTGCAAATGAATGTTTCTTCAAGGATTTCCTGCGTAGCTGTCCTGGAGGTCAGAAAGGTCTTTCAAATTGTGGGAGGATTTAGGAAATCATAGAGAGCAGCGACATCAGGACATCAGAGGGCAGCCAGATATTCGAGCGAGACTAGAGCCTCTCTTGGAAGATGAAGCAAAAATCCTTTGCTCTCACAAGAACTGTGTTTCCACTTATGTGCCTACAAGAGACGCTGTTCTCACGTGCACCGCTGCACCGCGAACAAGGAGCAACTAAATAGGCTGCTCTGTGAGCAAATCCTTGCTGACAGTGAGTACCTCGCAACTGTAACCCAAGACCATGAGCTAGTGCTTGCAGGATGGCAGACCACACCGACTTCCATTGTGCGAGGCAGGAGTCGAACAGCATTGGAGCTCTCATCGTCTCATGAAGAGGCTGACGTGATAATAACACAACAAGCTATCGCACAAGCTGAGAAAGATTCTGATGCCCGCATCTCCATCATTTGTGATGAAACAGACGTGCTTGCCATGCTGACTCACTTCTATGAATTTAAGAAACTAGGCTGTCCCATGATTATGGAGTCTGCAGTGTCTGGCAGAAAATCAGTGGACATCCGAGCAACTGTAACCCAACACAAAGACTTCATCCCACAAATCCTCAAACTACTCAAACTACACGCTTTGAGTGGTTGTGACACAGTTGCAGCAATACATGGCATCGGCAAAACCACTGCCATTGCCACAGCCAAGAAGAGTCGGAAGCTAGACAAGCTGGGGTCCCTTGATGCATGCTTTGACCATATCAAGAAAGAGGCAACAGCGTTCATTGTTGCATGCTATGGGGATAAGAAATCCTCATCTCTTACTGAGTGTCGTCAGCGAGTATGGGCTCAGAATACAGGGAAGTCTGGAACTGCTACACCCAAACTATGTTCTCTACCACCAACAACTGAAGCTTTCCATCAAAATGTGCTCAGAGCCCACTACACTGGCGAACTGGCTCGATGCACTAAAGTGTGACCCACCACCACTTGATCCTGTGCATTATGGGTGGGAGAGAGACGAAACAGAGTTCTCATCCCAAAAACAGTTGGTGAAGGAGTGTGCTTAGCACCAGATGAAGTTCTGAAGCTAATCAGATGTGGGTGTGAATCACAATCAGCATGCAGGGGGAGTCGCTGCGGCTGCATGGGACGCGGAATCCCTTGCACAATGTTCTGTGCGTGTGGCAGCGGCTTGGATTGCAACAATCCATTGGCCCAAAATGCAAACGAAGAGCAGACTGATGATCCTGACGATCCTGACACAACCATGTCTTTTGATATTTGCCCCCAATAAATGGTTACCTAATGTGAATAACTGCATCAAACTTGTCAATGCTAATCCCCAGCTAGGTGTGAGCTTTGTTTTGCTTACGAGGTCATATCTTGTAGCTTTGCAACCTTCCATAGAATGCATGTGCCCTGCACTTCAGCATAAATTGTGGTTTATATCCGAATATCCATATCCATATAATGTGGCTTATGTCATTTAAGCATTATGATCTGGTTTTATCTGCAGAAAAGATGTTAAGTGGTCAGCAGTTAGTTAGATTGTAGAAATTGTCACTGAAATAAAGCAAATACAGTGATGTCAACTTTGGCATTATCATATTTTTAAGGCCAAACTTTAACCTCAAATGACCTTGACTTGACCCACGGAGTTGCAAAATGATATCCTACTGTTATCATGTGCCTATAGAACTACTCAGTCTCGCCCAAAACCATAAAAACGACAGTAATATCTCCACGACTGCCCGGGATATGGGATATTCTTTATTTCGGGGGGGGCGTTTGACCTCCAATGACCTTGAGTATTGACGAATGTTGGTCAAAACGACTTCCAAAGTATCTACAACCCCTCCAGATCGACTCATCCTAAAAACCCCTAGAAATGACACCAAGATCATCAAAATCCATCAAGTATTGACCAGGATATGGTATTTTTGAGTTTCGCCGGCCATCTTGGAAAATGGCGGCCATATTGAAAAAGACAAGCGGGGGTCAGGTGTACACCAGATTGATTCTTGAATGGGGTGGTATAAGCTTTCAAAATTTGTCAAGATTTGATTTATAACAAACAATGCAGGGTTCCCACCCCGTGCAACCGGACTATAAAAGATTTTATAATCCTACTCTCATTTTAAATTATTATACATTATTTTTAAACTTTGTTAATTCGAAAACTTTCCGAATCCCTACATATACACACGCATGTATGCACACTATATATATACTATATATATATATATGCACAAACCTTATTCTAAAATCATTGGATATCACGATAAACTTTATTTAATTGCGAGTAAGTGCTAACAATGATATTCACTCTAGATTATTTAAATTTATTTAATCTTAATAATTGTTGCTTACTATATAAAATCTTGCTCATGCATTTATTAAGTTACTTTAACCAACCACGTACACTCTGTACCTAATATACATAATACACACTTGACCACAGGTCTATACATCATCTATTACGTAATTCTATCTTTCTTCTCCCTCTATATTCTTAATGGCTAACGGCATCTAGTATCTAAAAACTTTAACTAAATAAATTTTAATGTTTTTACTAAATTAATAATACTGTTTTGTTAACTAAATTTTAGTATTATACAAACTTGTTCGTACTTGTAATACGACCGTTCTCCCACAGCTGAAGACTCTATCCAACAATAAAATTTAAGTCGATTTTTAACTACACTAGTCCATCAAATTAGTTTAGTAAATTTACGATCATGGTAACTTTGGAAATTCCTGAATCTTAAAATTTAAATTTCCCTTTTACCTTCTCTTCATTAGGTATGTATTTTTTTCAACAGAAAAATAAAATTTTGTTAAAAATTTAACAATATCATTGGTTGTCTAAAATTAAATTTCATAACTGTGCATTGTACTTAACCACCCCAACTCACATGTTGTATATAAATTTGTAATTATAAAAACCATTAGTCATCATCTAGTTTGAATTAGTTAGGATATTATATTATTGTATTAATATCATTCTAGAGCAGTGGTTCTTAACCTTTTTACTACCATGCCCCCTCTAGGAATTGGTCCTTCCCTCCACGCCCCCCTTCAATCAAAATAACATTCTCAATAACTTCTCAATATTAGCCCATGCTCTCGTTAAGAGAATAACAAATACAATTAGAGAAATTCCTGTTTCTAGGGGGGCGCGCCCCCCCCGGTTAAGAACCACTGTTCTAGAGGGAAGAGCCCTGTAAAAATGAAAAATGAATAATTCCTATATAATCTTTATATTCAAATATTCATTTTTACAGAAGGACCAAACTGGCATAATGCAAGTTTGGATGACTTTAATATTCAATGTACGGTAAATTCTTCAACCTATTATTATTTATATGTTGTTCATTCATACGTCCATTTCCCTTTTTGACGTTTATCTTTTGTTAATTTTATTAATTATTCATTCAGCTACCTATTGTCTACTTATTGTGTAACTACCAATATACGTATGTACAAAACTTTATGCATTGGTACATGTTCGCAAATGATCATGGTCACGTACGTAGTTACCTTATATGTAAGTACGTTCATATGTATTCTTTTTATTTCTTCTTCAAATTAATTAATTTCTCGCAATACTCATAAACGCTTATGCAAGTGTTCGAATTCCGCTGACAGCAGCAGAAGCGAGAGCTTCTGAGGTGAAAATCTCCTCTCGTTTGCTTCTAATTTATAAAACATTATCATGTGTGTTATGTTATATATATATATATATATATATATATATATATATATATATATATATATATATATATATATATAATATACGTATGTATATATATATATATATATATATATATATATATATATATATACGTATGTATATATATATATATATATATATATATATATATATATATATATATATATGTGTGTGTGTGTGTGTATGTATATATGTATGTATATATGTACCATCTGTGCCCATGTACTTTAATGAAACTATAATTAACGATAACAATTTAATATAATGTAATGAATGTACTTTAATGAAACTGTAATTAATGATAATAAGCGAATGTAAATTAATTGGAAATTATAATCTTAGTTGTAATAAACAAAAATTACAATGTACTCAGTGATGTACTTGGGATTGTACTCAATATACGACCCGACATTATGTCGCCATTCAGGAATGTACACTCGGCGATATTATTATTATTTTTTAATTATTTTTTTGGGGGTTGGGATAAATTTTTGATGTGCTTTCCACGCAAATAATTAGTGACTTGTTCTTTTTAAAATTTCTTAATCATTTTTAGATTAAGCTTAATAATGAATCCTGAGTAACCTTTGCAGTGTTCATGTTTTGTACACGTTCTCTCTTCGTTATAAAAGATGAAGTCATGTCTTGCCTAAGCATTCAATTGTAAATCTTAATCCTTTAATTTTTGTTCATATGCATATTTTAATGTAAAGATGCATAGTTCAATTTCCACTCCAAATTAACTTGGCAGACCCGGAAAACATCAGATCTTAAAATACGCTGTTTAAGATAAAAATATGGCTTCCTCTTCCTATATCTTGTTTATCTGTTTAAACATTGCCACAGCAAAAAAGCTTACTTTATTTTTAACTATTGTGCAAAAATAATACAGCCTTTTCAACATTTAATAATAATGATATTAGCAGAAAAGGGTTATATAAACCTACAAAATTTCTTCCATATTCATTCTGAATTAGACTACGAGGCTGAGCATTACCTGTAACATTTTAGCAGTGAATTACAGTAAGCGAAAGTCTTTATTTTCTCCTTCGAGCCGTCCTCTCTTCAGAGAACTTAGTCATTAAATTCTCCCGATACGTTACCAGAAGAATCGGTGGAAACCTCAGAGAATTTAATAAGCCTCTCAGAATCCTCCGAGCCACTATATGAGAACTCAGAGAGTTGTAGTATAGAAGAAACTACTGCAAGTAACAAATGTTAAGTTAACCCTTTAAGGACTGAAGATGCCAATTGCTAATGTTTCAAATACACGCATTCATAACTTAACCCTACAAAAAATTCAGGGCTGAAAGGGTTAACTGATTCCTTGGCTAATTCAATTGTACGCGTATGACGAAGAGTTAGGCTAAGTCGTGGTAGGCAAAGTTACGCAAATAACAATTGAAAACAATTACTACAGGATACAGTTTAAATTGTATTAAAAAGTGAAAATATGAACACAGCTATTAACTTTAAAAAAGGAATATTCACTCGCATTCTCGGACCTATTTTGCATGAGTTACGAGAGAGATGTAAAAAAGAAAAGCGCTGATCGAAATAGAGGCCCATAATTTTTTGTACTTATATTTCGCACGTATTTCTGTTCGTTGTATCATCCTATCTATCATCACAAATGTTCGCCACATCCTTCGATGAAAGGTTTTCTCCGTCGGAAGCTGCTAAGATTAGCTTAGTGGCTTTAGCACTGTAAGAGGACAGGATAAAATCAATCTTTCATATGTAATATATATATATATATATACATATATATAATATTTTCGCCTGTATCTTTGTTTGTTTGTCTGTCCCTTATGCAAGCGCAAACCGTTTGACCTAGAGCTACCAAATTTGGCACGGGAACCTCTTATGGGATGAAGAATGTCAATACAGAGTCGGTCAGCCTGTCTGTTTGTCTGTTTGTGCGAATAGTTACAGGAAGTTAATGTGGCAATGTTTTTTTACAGTTTTTGAAAATCCCAACAACTTTACCATGCCACCAAAGAAACGGGCAAGTTTGGGCAGATCTACGTCAGCAGCCAGAAAAAATAAGGAAGACCTGGAAGCAGGAAAGCGCTCACAAGAAAGAGAATCACGCCTTGAAGTTGACCGTGAACGACATGCAACAGCCAGAGCAAGAGAAAACCTCCAAGAAAGACAATCACGTCTTGAAGCTGTCGGAGAAAATGTAGCAGCTACCAGAGCAAGAGAAACACCCTAAGAAAGACAATCACGCCTTGAAGCTGACCGTGAACGACCTGCAACAGCAATGTGAAATTTATCCCGGGCAAAGTCGGGTACCTGAGCTAGTATATATATAATATATATATATATATATATATATATATATATAAACAAGTATATTTACACAAACCCCTTCACGAATGTAGCTTACTGATGGTCTCGAACTTCATATAAGTCTGGAAAACAGTAGATTTGTGACTGACTCATGACGACTAGTAATGCGTGGTTGTTCACTGATAAAAATAACTGCTATGGGTCCCCGCTGAAAATGCCCTCTTTTATATTGGTGTAACAGCGCATCTAGGACATGGAAATATTGCCTACAGTATATACGATCCTTGAGCCAATCATAAAGTGTCGGCCTGTCGAATGGGGCGTGGAAGCGAAGATACGATGTTTTGAATGGCCGTCTCTAGGATTCTGGAGGCGTGTCTTTATCAGAATTGGCTTAAGCAGTCCTCAGATTTTTTTACTGTTGTATATTAATGCGAAAATTTGTTTTAAATACCACTCTGTTTGGTTAACTCACTAATTGACGAGAAATGAAGTAGTTAGCCCTAATTTAATTTCTATTTTGTTTTAAAATTATATTAATGTATTTTTATGTTATAGTTTAAAGATAAATTTGTATATTAAGGTGAAAATTTGTTTTTGTATTAAATTTGGTTTATCATATTCGGTTTTTTGTTTAAAAAATTGTCCACCAAATATCAAATTGGCCTTTTGGTATTTTTCTACCATGAAAAGCGCAATAGGATAAAACTATTAGCGTTGCTCTTTTTTTGGGACCTTGTCGGTATACCCCTGGCCCCATAAACGTATTTTTTATGCTTAGTATCTCTGTCTATTAATGGGGTCGTATTTAGAGACCTTGTCGGTCTATCAGGAGCTGGTAAGTAAAAGCCGTAGGTAAGGCGGCTGTGTAATACTGTTACTGCTAAGAAGTCTTAAGGTCTAGACGATTGGTTGTAGTCGTATCTCGGCCTCGCGCTACTGATGGGTGGGCTCCTAATGTCTATACTGAAGGTCATAAAGTCTATACTTAGACGATTGGTGTACCCTTCATCTCGGCTACGTGTTGTTAATGGGATGAGCTCCTAAAAGTCGATACTTAGACGATTGGTATAGCCTTCGTCTACACCATGTGTTGTTGATGGGATGAGCTCCTAAAATTCTATACTTAGACGATTGGTGTAGCCCTCATTTCCACCATGTAGTGCTGATGGGATGAGTTCCAAAAAGTTTTTATTTATTCCGTGTTACAGACATTTATACTGTGGCGACATTCTAAGGTAACTGTCAGCTTAAGCCAACTGGCTGCTTAAGCCTTCTAAACCAAGTGCTTTGGTCAAGAGCTTCATTATGTGTCTGGGCTATCCAGGCGAAGGATGCTCTCTCTCCTCTCTCTTAGGTTAGGTTTGGGTGGGATCCCCCCTAGCTTGTGGTAGCTTGTGGCAGCTTGGGCGATTCTCCCCTGCCCCGTTTTTCTTTTTTCTTTTTGTGCCACCCCCTTTTCCCCAAGGGTGTCCCCTCTTTCCCCCGTAGGTGCCAGCTCCTACCCCATTTGCAACATTTGATCAACATTGCATTGAAATTTGTACTCTACCATTTTGAGGTCATGCTACTAACATCTCGTCGGAGTTTGCCGGTAACATATATACTAGGGTGTCACTTAAATGCAAAGTTTGAAATTTTCATGCTGACACCCCGCGAATCTATTCCAATGGTAAAAAAAACATGGTGACTGAAAAATCTTTTTATTTGAATAAATATAAAAGGTCGCCCTCGCCTTCCAAAGTTTAATGCTTGCGCGGCGTCTCCATAATCGTTCATTAGATATCTATATATCTCTATATATGTGTGTGTGTATCTGTGTGTGTCTGAATATCTGAGAAATAAAGTGAACAATACTTAACGATTCACCGTTTCTCATTTCAGCTACGTGATTTCTGGTGATGGAAACCCGGAAGTGTATATACCTATTAGGGGCAGCGGTTGATGAGGTGAAAGGATGCAAGCTTCCTTTCTACAGGCAAGCATTCGGTTACTTCCTTTACCTTCACCATGAAAAGAAAATGACAATACGTGACGCGTTGAGGAAGTCACTTCGAGCAGTGATGTCCTTCTGGGAGAAAGCTCACATTCCAACCAGACTCGAGACACACTGCGTCAGCAAACTGGATAAAGTCTTCGAGGAGTGGAAAGGACTCAAAAAACACGCCTCAAGGACGAGCGATTCACACAAGACGAAAGAAAAAGAATTCATTGAACGCCTCGATCGTCTCTTTGACATCGCCCACGCTGATTGTGAGAAATTGGTCAAGTACCCAGAGGATTGGGAGTTCCTTCAGCAGCAGCGCCAGAAAGGACGTCCAGGTTCAATGGCAGGTTTGGACATGACCCATCAGCGCCAAGTCAAAGATTGTACTCGACGTCGGGAGGAAGAGGAGAAACGAAGAAAGCGATCAGCAGCTGAAATGGAGGCAGTATCCAACGAAGCGGTTTTGGAGTCCTCATCCTCCAGCTCAGATGATAGCGAAGAAAAAGGAGCATGTGGTGGTTCATTAGCGTCTAAACAAAGAGCAACGAAGAACATCATGACATCGGAATTGGCGGCAGCGCTTGATCGCACGCAACTCTCGTCAAGAAAGGCCACATATCTGCTGTTTGAGGCAGCTTCCAGCTTAGGGCATGATGCTAGCGACTACAACATCAATCGTGGATCCATTCATCGTCAGCGTGAAAAATTCCGTACCCTTAAGGCTCGGCAACTGAAGAGCGAGTTCCAAGGCAATAGTCCGTTGACTGTTCACTGGGACGGAAAACTCATGCAAGATCTGACGTCACGAGAATATGTTGACCGCTTACCTATTCTTGTATCTGGCTCCGGGACAGAGCAGCTCCTCGGGGTGCCAAAACTTCTGTCAGGAACCGCGCTGGCACAAACAAATGCCATCATAGATTGCCTGAATGAATGGGGAGTGACCGATCATGTCAAATCTATGTGTTTCGACACAACCGCGACAAACACAGGCCACCGTGGAGGAACTTGTGTTCTTCTGGAAGAAAAAGTTGGACGTGACCTGTTACACTGCGCGTGCAGACACCATGTACAGGCGGAATTCGCAGCATCACTAGATTCAGTATCTACCGGTCCAGAAATTCTGCTTTTCAAGCGCTTCCATGATTATTGGACCCGCATTGACCAGCAACAGTTCCAAACTGCGGACACAGATGCGTTCACCAAAGCAGCTATTTTTAAGCATAGAACGGAGCTCATTGAGTTTGCAAAATCACAAGCACTTCAAGTTCGTGATGACTATCAGGAATTCCTCGATCTTTCCGTCATCTTTCTTGGAGGAGTTCCATACAAGGGACTAAACTTCCGCGCCCCTGGTGCTATGCACCGGGCGAGATGGATGGCTAAGGGGCTCTATGCCATCAAGATCTGGCTCTTCCGAAGACAGTTTAAACTGACGAACACTGAGGAACGCGGAATTCGAGATATCTGCCTCTTTTCTGTTCTAGTTTACATGAAAGCGTGGGCAACAGCTCATCTGTCCATCGAAGCTCCGCTGAATGATTGGGAATTGATGAGGACGCTCCTTCGATACCCGCACAAGAAGATCTCTGATGGTACCACCAAGAAGCTGTCTGCGCACCTGTGGTACCATTCGGAGGAGGCAGTGGGTCTGGCGTTCTTTGATGAGAGGATATCGATGGAAGTGAAGTGCAGCATGGTTGCAGCGTTAGATCAAGAAGCCCCTCACATGCCGCCAAAACGACCTTTGGTTCTTGATACTATGTTCCTCAGTGACAGCAAAGGACTGGAGCAACTGATCACAAAGAACACCCGAGGATTCTTCTCAAAACTTCAGTTGCCAGATTGCTTTCTGCTCCACCATCCCAGTTCATGGACGTCAAACTCTGAATACGTGCAAGCTCGGGATGTGGTCTCCAAACTTGCAGTGGTGAACGACAGAGCAGAACGGGCCGTGGCTCTGGTGAAGGAGCTGAACGGAAAGTTGACAGTGAAAGAAGAACAGCTCCAGTTCCTCGTTCAAGTTGTCACTGACCACAGAAAGCAACACCCAGCTCCGAACAAATCAGCATTAGTGAGGACGCGAAAGAACTAATCACTGATCAGCGTATGAGCACCAATTATTCTGCTACTGTATATGTATTTTATTTCTCAAAGTTTTGCTTTTGTTGCTTCTCCATTTTGTACCATTATTCGCCAAATTATGTCTTCTATTTTGATTATATAATAAACTGTTTGTATTCTTTGCGTTTTTAAGTGTCTTACTTTCGTTATTTCACCAAATTGCCTTGTTTTTTATTATCTGGTTCGGCCCAAGCTGTGAACACTGAACAGCTTGTTGACGTCAACAAATGGGTCTTGTTTTCAGTGACGAGGGCGACCTTTAAATGATGACCAATCAGGACCACATTTCTCTTCCGTATGTTTTACACCAAATGGAACAATTTTAGGGTGTCATAGGAAAATATCCATCGTTTAATTTTCCCCCTATTACCTAGTGACACCCTAATATATATATATATATATATATATAAACAGATGCATGCAAAGCCCCAATAGCAAAATATGTACGAGCACAACCACCACACAAAAAAAACACCACATCACCACCAATCGTCTAAGTATAGACTTTTAGGAGCTCATCTCATCAACAGCACATAGTGAGATGAGGGCTACAACCAATCGTCTAAGAATAGACTTTTAGGAGTTCATCCCATCAACATCACGTAATCGATATGAGGACTACAACCAAACGTGTATACTTAGACGATTGGTAGTGAAGCAGTATTACACCACCACCACCGCTTTACAAGTTCTCTAAATATGACCCAATATACAGAACTATTAAACACAAATACGTTTAAGAAGCCAAGGGGTAAACCAACAAGGTCTCAATAAAAGGCAACACCAATGGTTTTTCTGTCGAGCTTCTCATGGTGGAACACCACGAAGCCGATTTGGCATTTGGGGAGCGATCTTTTATACAAAAAATCGAATAAGATAAACTAAGTTTAATACAAAAACAAATTTTCGCCATAATACACAATTTTATCCTTGAACTGTAACATAGAAAGCATTAATATGATTTTTAAAACAAAATAGAAATTAAATTAAGGGTAACTAATTCATTTTTCCTCTTTTGGCCAACTATTTTGTTTCAATATAAACTTATTTTTAAGACACCAATATATCTTCAAGCCTTATTACAAAAAATATTAATATAACTTTATATTAAAAATAGAATGTATTTCAGGATGACTATTTCATTTCTCGTCTTTCGCCAAAATTGACTCTATTTCGGGGTAACTTATTAATTTTTCCTCTTTTATCGAATTATTTTGTTTCACTATAAATTTATCTTTAAGGCACAATATATATAATATATATATATATGTATATATATAAGCAAACAACCACAGGGAAAAGGAAACACAAAGTCCGAGCGCTTTCGTGATATATTCACATTATCAAGGAGGAACAGAAAATTTTCTGTTCCTCCATGATAATGTGAATATATCACGAAAGCGCTCGGACTTTGTGTTTCCTTTTCCCTGTTGTTGTTTGCTTATTAATAGGTCACGTGTTATTTTGTGATTTTAGTGCATATATATATATATATATATATATATATATATATAATATATATATATATATAATAAAAACAATTGATAAATACAGGGTGAATCAAAAGTCTCCATACATAGGCAAAATGGTCATGATAAATAAATGATTATTTATTTTTTTATTTTTTTGCTGGTGATGTGCTGAGATGCCTTCGTCCGAAGAAGAGCGTATAGAGATCATTCTTCTGGTAGGATCAGGAAGCTGTCGCAAGGTTGCCGAGGATTTTAACAGGAGACACGCCCCCTGCACGCACATCACACACGACACCGTTGCCAAACTCATTGAGAAGTTCAAGAAGACTGGAAGTGTTGCAGACTAACCGAGAAGTGGCCGTCCACGAACAGCCACCGATGAAGGCACAGCGACCATGGTGCTGGCAGCGTTTGCAAAGAGTCCCCAAAAAAGCACTCGACGGATGTCTGCAGAATGCGGTGTCAGCCAAAGGAGTATCGTCCTCATTATGAAAGAGCACAGATGGCATCCATACAAAGTGCAAATGTTGCAGTATCTTAGCGAAGCGACCCGGACAGGCGGCTGGAATTCTATGAATGGGCAAGAACAAAAGTGGACGAATACACGGAGTTCTCGGCTGGCATCCTGTTTTCAGATGAAGGCAACTTTTATGTTCATGGAGTAGTTTATCGTCAAAACGTACGTTATTGGAGTGATGACAACCCGCACTGGATGAGTCCCTCAAAGACCCAAGGCGCTGGAAAAGTGATGGTGTGGTGCGGGATATGGGGCAACACAATTGTTGCCCCTTATTTCATTGACACCAATCTGAATGCCGAAATATATCTAAACATGCTGCAAGACAGTCATGCCGTCCATGCTGAACGAGGACGGGAGATTTCCAGCGTACTTTCAGCAAGACGGGGCGCCACCCCATTACGGTATCTGCTTGCGCCAGTGGCTGGATCAGTAGTTTCCGGGTCACTGGATTGGCCGCCGTGGTCCCGTGGAGTGGCCTCCGAGGTCCCCAGACTTCACCCTCCTTGATTTTTACTTGTGGGGGCACTTAAAGGCCATGGTGTACCAGGTGAAAATACAAAACATGGACCATCTAAAGAAACGCATTCGTGTTAACGCGCGTTTGCCATGACTGGGAGGAACGCATCCGTATTTGCATTCAGTGTAATGGTGCCCACATAGAGCATATTTTGTGACTTACAAGTGATTGCATAATAAAGTGACCATTTTGCCTATGTATGGAGACTTTTGACTCATCCTGTAATATTGTTTTTGGCTCTAGAAGGACGCATCGGTTCGATGGAATTTAGATTGCGGTAGATCGGCGCTTGGAAGCAAAACCCACCTGTGTGGAGATGACAGGTAAATTTCGAAAAACACCTGACATCTGTTATTTTGGTCTTAAATACATTTCGATATGCATCAGTTTGCTTGACATCTCAGAAAAACAAATTTTATTTTCGAAACAAAACTTATCTCTCTCTCTCTCTCTCTCTCTCTCTCTCTCTCTCTCTCTCTCTCTCTTACGGTTCTGTTTCATTTCTGAAAGAAATCTATGGAATGTATAAATTATATTTGACGCCCCCCAGAATTCGCGGCTCGTCCAATCACAACCTAATGGGTGTGACATGAGAACGAGTCCAGGATCTCTGGTTGGCGGAAAGACTCGTTCTCGCACAGGAAACTCGCGAATCGAATATTGGGGTGGGGTCAATCGGGGCCACGTATATAAAAGGGAACATTTTCAGCTGGAACTCTCAGCAGTTCTTTTCACCAGTGAATAAACAACCATTCCCTCCGTCATGAGTAATTCACAAGAACGTTACAGCCCGCAATTGTTTGAAGACGGGGATTTCTATGCATGGGCTACGCTCCACCGTTTCGCAGCGACTGACCGGAATGATCTTCTCTCCACACAAAACGTTAATGATATCTGAAATGATCCTCCGTTTGAATCAACAGCGTGGTTCGGTCATATCTTTCTATGATAACTTGGTTGAATGGTTTGTTCTTAGGGAAGCGTAGCTTAGCGAGGAATAGGAGGACGAAAAGATGGTACATGTTTATTAACAGACGTTTCGGAAAAGTTCAATTTCCATCATCAGTAGTTTGGTTTTTAAACATTAAATAGTCGATAAGAGTTACAGATTCCTTTAATTGAGTTAAGAGAGAATTATATTTAGCAAGAAGTCTTTTACTATTGGAATGCTTAAATTTAATTTCTTTACTCAACAATTTGCACTGGAACGATTTGTATATATTAGAGTTGTAGAGGCGTTTGTTGTAGAGTTTGAATTTAATAAATTTGGGGATAGAATTATAACTCTTACAGACGTTTAAGAAATGAAGGTCGCAGTTTGTTTTCGTCCGTTTTCGGTAAATGTTCTTGGAATCTTTGTACTTCTTCAGCGTGGCTCGGTCATATCTTTCTATGATAACTTGGTTGAATGGTTTGTTCTTAGGGAAGCGTAGCTTAGCGAGGAATAGGAGGACGAAAAGATGGTACATGTTTATTAACAGACGTTTCGGAAAAGTTCAATTTCCATCATCAGTAGTTTGGTTTTTAACATTAAATAGTCGATAAGACTTACAGATTCCTTTAATTAAGTTAAGAGAGAATTATATTTAGCAAGAAGTCTTGTAAGACTTCTTGCTAAATATAATTCTCTCTTAACTCAATTAAAGGAATCTGTAAGTCTTATCGACTATTTAATGTTAAAAAACCAAACTTAATGAGTAAGTTCTCTGAAGAGAGCAAGGCTCGAAGGAGAAGATAAACATTTTCTTACAGTAATTTACTGCTAAAATGTACAGATAGTGCTCAGTCTCTAAGTCTAATTCTGAATTTACAGGGGAGAGGCTCGACCTCTTTCGACCATGGCTCAGGCCGGGATTTAAAAGTGCGGAGGCCCTAGGCCTCCTGGTGGAGTGCTCCGACCTCCTCGCTGAAGGGCTGCTAAGACAGGAGTGAATGAATTTACAATACGAAAAATAAGTGAGTCTAAATTTTGGGGGATTGCAGTTGAAGGTTAAGCTTCCCCCCTTGAAAAATCTGCGAATTATTTCATCTTAAATAAAAAAAATTAATATAAAAGAAATTAAACGGAAAATAATTATTTGCCGATTATACATTTTTGGGTGACGACTTTACGTCGGAGTCGTACATTAAGTACAACTTGCTGTAAGTACATTATTAAGTACATTGTAATTTTGGTTTACTACAACTATGATTATAATTACTAATTAATTCACATTCACTTATTATCGTTAATTACAGTTTCATTAAAGTATATTAATTACATCAAATTAAATTATTACAGTTAATTATAATTTTATAGTGTTTTATATTTATAATAGGATAACTATTATTTTAGGATTTAAATTAGGTAATTAGGGACGTATTGGGAAAGATGGAATAGGAGTATAACACAAAGTACATGAGCACATATATATAACATAACACACATAATAATGTTTCGAATTAGGAGCAGCAAGAGAAAAGGTGTCGGACTCAGAAGCTCGCTTTTGGCGATGATGTCATTGGAATTCGAACACTTGCGTCAGCATGAACGAGTATCTTCCGAGAAATTAAGTAATAAAAAAATAAAAAGTATACATGTGAACGTGTTTACATTTAAGGTAACTACGTACGTAATCATAATCATCAACGGATATGTACGAATGCATAAAGTTTTGTACACATACCGGTAGTCAAAGAATAGGTTCTGTGCGTGATATATAGACGGACACGAGTAAACATGGACTGATATGTCAATAAGGCATAAATGAAAATAAAAGATAATGGAAGTAAAAGATAGATAATGGAAGTAAAAGATAGATAAAGAAAGTAAAAGATAGATAAAGGAAGTAAAAGAAAGAAAGAAAGGTAAAGGAAATGAAAGAAAGAAAGAAAGGTAATGGAAATGAAAGAAAGAAAGAAAGGTAATGGAAATGAAAGAAAGAAAGAAAGGTAATGGAAATGAAAGAAAGGAAAAAAGGTAAAGGATATGAAAGAAAGAAAGGTAATGGAAATGAAAGAGAGAAAGGTAATGGAAATGAAAGAAAAAGAAAGAAAGGTAATGGAAATGAAAGAAAGAAACAATGATAATGGAAATGAAAGAAAAAATGAAAGAAAGATAATGGAAATGAAAGAAAGAAAGAATGATAATGGAAATGAAAGAAAGAAAGAGAAAAAGAAAGATAATGGAAATGAAAGAAAGAAAGAAAGAAAGAAAATGGAAATGAAAGAAAGAAAAAGAAAGATAATGGAAATGAAAGAAAGAAAGAAAGATAATGGAAATGAAAGAAAGAAAGATAATGGAAATGAAAGAAAGATAATGGAAATGAAAGAAAGATAATGGAAATGAAAGAAAGAAAGAAAGATATTGGAAATGAAAGAAAGATAATGGAAATGAAAGAAAGAAAATGGAAATGAAAGAAAGAAAGAAAGATAATGAAAAAAGAAAGAAAGAAAGATAATGAAATGAAAGAAAGAAAGAAAGAAAATGGAAATGAAAGAAAGATAATAGAAATGAAAGAAAGAAAGATAATGGAAATGGAAGAAAGAAAGGTAATGGAAATGAAAGAAAGAAAGGTAATGGAAATGAAAGAAAGAAAGATAATGGAAATGAAAGAAAGAAAGAAAATGGAAAAGAAAGAAATAAAGAAAGATAATGGAAATGAAAGAAAAAAGAAAGATAATGGAAATGAAAGAAAGAAAGAAAGATAATGGAAATGACAGAAAGAAAGAAAGATAATGGAAATGAAAGAAAGAAAGATAATGGAAATGAAAGAAAGAAAGATAATGGAAATGAAAGAAAGAAAATGGAAGTGAAAGAAAGAAAAATAATGAAAATGATAGAAAGATAATGGAAATGAAAGGAAGATAAAAATGAAAATGAAAGAAAGCAAGAAAGATAATGGAAATGAAAGCAAGAACGAAAGATAATGGAAATGAAAAATAGAAAGAAAGATATTGGAAATGAAAGAAAGAAAGACAGATAATGGAAATGAAAGAAATAAAGAAAGAAAGATAATGGAAATGAAAGAAAGAATGAAAGAAAGATAATGGAAATGAAAGAAAGAAAAAAGAAAGATAATGTAAATGAAAGAAAGAAAGGAAGATAATGGAAATGAAAGAAAGAATGAAAGATAATGGAAATAAAAGAAAGAAAGATAATGGAAATTGAAGAAAGAAAGATAATGGAAAAGAAAAAAAAGAAAGATATTGGAAATGAAAGAAAGAAAGAGAGATATTGGAAATGAAAGAAAGAAAGATAATGGAAATGAAAGAAAGAAAGAAAGATAATGGAAATGAAAGAAACGTAATGGAAATGAAAGAAAGAAAAAAAGAAAGACAGATAATGGAAATGAAAGAAAGAAAGATAATGGAAATGAAAGACAGAAAAATAATGAAAGAAAGAAAGATAATGGAAATGAATGAAAGAAAGAAAAATAATGGAAATGAAAGAAAGATAATGGAAATGAAAGAAAAAAAGAAAGATATGGAATGAAAAAAAGATAATGGAAATGAAAAAAAGAAAACGGAAATGAAAGAAAGAAAGAAAGATAATGGAAATGAAAGAAAGAAAGAATGACAATGGAAATGAAAGAAAGAAAGAAAGAAAGATATTGAAATGAAAGAAAGAAAGAAAGAAAATGGAAATGAAAGAAAGAAAGGAAATAGAAATGAAAGAAAGAAAGATAACGGAAATGGAAGAAAGAAAGGTAATGCAAATGAAAGAAAGAAAGAAAGAAAGATAAGGGAAATGAAAGAAAGAAAGAAAATGGAAGTGAAAGAAAGAAAGAAAGAAAAATAATGGAAATGAAAGAAAGAAAAAAAGAAAGACAGATAATGGAAATGAAAGAAAGAAAGATAATGGAAATGAAAGACAGAAAAATAATGAAAGAAAGAAAGATAATGGAAATGAATGAAAGAAAGAAAAATAATGGAAATGAAAGAAAGATAATGGAAATGAAAGAAAAAAAGAAAGATATGGAAATGAAAAAAAGATAATGGAAATGAAAAAAAGAAAACGGAAATGAAAGAAAGAAAGAAAGATAATGGAAATGAAAGAAAGAAAGAATGACAATGGAAATGAAAGAAAGAAAGAAAGAAAGATATTGAAATGAAAGAAAGAAAGAAAGAAAATGGAAATGAAAGAAAGAAAGGAAATAGAAATGAAAGAAAGAAAGATAACGGAAATGGAAGAAAGAAAGGTAATGCAAATGAAAGAAAGAAAGAAAGAAAGATAAGGGAAATGAAAGAAAGAAAGAAAATGGAAGTGAAAGAAAGAAAGAAAGAAAGATAATGGAAATGAA
This sequence comes from Bathynomus jamesi, assembly GCA_023014485.1. Classification (NCBI taxonomy): domain Eukaryota; kingdom Metazoa; phylum Arthropoda; class Malacostraca; order Isopoda; family Cirolanidae; genus Bathynomus; species Bathynomus jamesi. The sequence continues at coordinate 3,781,484 of JAJOZX010000001.1, forward strand.
AGAAAGATAAAAATGAAAATGAAAGAAAGCAAGAAAGATAATGGAAGTGAAAGAAAGAAAGAAAGATAATGGAAATGAAAGAAAAAAAGATAATGGAAATGAAAAATAGAAAGAAAGATATTGGAAATAAAAGAAAGAAAGAAAGATAATGGAAATGAAAGAAATAAAGAAAGAAAGATAATGGAAATGAAAGAAAGAATGAAAGAAAGATAATGGAAATGAAAGAAAGAAAAAAGAAAGATAATATCAATGAAAGAAAGAAAGAAAGATAATGTCAATGAAAGAAAGAAAGAAAGATAATGGAAATGAAAGAAAGAATGAAAAATAATGGAAATGAAAGAAAGAAAGATAATGGAAATGGAAGAAAGGAAGATAATGGAAAAGAAAAAAAGAAAGATATTGGAAATGAAAGAAAGAATGATATTGGAAATGAAAGAAAGATATTGGAAATGAAAGAAAGAAAGAAAGAAAGATAATGGAAATGAAAGAAAGAAAGAAAGATATTGGAAATGAAAGAAAGATATTGGAAATGAAAGAAAGATATTGGAAATGAAAGAAAGATAATGGAAATGAAAGAAAGAAAGAAAGAAAGATAATGGAAATGCAAGAAAGAAAGATAATGGAAATGCAAGAAAGAAAGATAATGGAAATGAAAGAAAGAAAGATAATGGAAATGAAAGAAAGAAAGAAAGAAAGATAATGGAAATGAAAGAAAGAAAGAAAGAAAGATAATGGAAATGAAAGAAAGAAAGATATTGGAAATGAAAGAAAGAAAGAAAGAAAGAAAGATAATGGAAATGAAAGAAAGAACGAAAGATATTGGAAATGAAAGAAAGATATTGGAAATGAAAGAAAGATATTGGAAATGAAAGAAAGATACTGGAAATGAAAGAAAGAAAGAAAGAAAGATAATGGAAATGCAAGAAAGAAAGATAATGGAAATGAAAGAAAGAAAGATAATGGAAATGAAAGAAAGAAAGAAAGAAAGATAATGGAAATGAAAGAAAGAAAGAAAGAAAGATAATGGAAATGAAAGAAAGAAAGTTATTGGAAATGAAAGAAAGATATTGGAAATGAAAGAAAGAAAGAAAGATATTGGAAATGAAAGAAAGAAAGAAAGACATTGGAAATGAAAGAAAGAAAGAAAGACATTGGAAATGAAAGAAAGAAAGAAAGAAAGATAGTGGAAATGAAAGAAAGAAAGATAATGGAAATGAAAGAAAGAAAGAAAGGAAGATAATGGAAATGAAAGAGAGAAAGAAAGATAATGGAAATGAAAGAAAGAAAGAAAGAAAGGAAGATAATGGAAATGAAAGAGAGAAAGAAAGATAATGGAAATGAAAGAAAGATAATGGAAATGAAAGAAAGAAAGAAAGAAAGATAATGAAATGAAAGAAAGAGAGAAAAAATGGAAATGAAAGAAAGAAAGATAATAGGAATGAAAGAAAGAAAGATAATGGAAATGAAAGAAAGAAAGTTAATGGAAATGAAAGGAAGAAAGAAAGATAATGGAAATGAAAGAAAGAAAGATAATGGAAATGAAATAAAGAAACAAAGAAAGATAATGGAAATGAAATAAAGAAACAAAGAAAGATAATGGAAATGAAAGAAAAATGATAATGGAAATGAAAGAAAGAAAGAAAGAAAGATAATGGAAATGAAAGAAAGAAAGAAAGATAATGGAAATGAAAGAAAGAAAAATAATGAAAATGAAAGAAAGAAAGAAAGATAATGGAAATGAAAGAAAGAAAAATAATGAAAATGAAAGAAATAAAGAAAGATAATGGAAATGAAAGCAAGAAAGAAAAAAAGATAATAGAAATGAAAGAAAGAAAGAAAGATAATGGAAATGAAAGGAAGAAAGAAGGAAAGTTAATGGAAATGAAAGAAAGAAAGATAATGGAAATGAAAGAAAGAAAGAAAGATAGTGGAAATTAAAGAAAGAAAGAAAGATAAAGGAAATGAAAAAAGAATGATAATGGGTATGAAAGAAAGAAAGGTATTGGAAATGATAGAAAGAAAGTTATTGGAAATGAAAGAAAGAAAGATATTGGAAATGAAAGAAAGAAAGATATTGGAAATGAAAGAAATAAAGATATTGGAAATGAAAGAAAGAAAGATATTGAAAATGAAAGAAATAAAGAAAGAAATATAATGGAAATGAAAGAAAGAAAGAAAAAAGATAATGGAAATGAAAGAAAGAAAGAAAGATAATGGAAGTGAAAGAAAGAAAGATAATGGAAATGAAAGAAAGAAAGAAAGATAATGAAAGAAAGATAATGGAAATGGACGTATGAACGAACAACATATAAATACTAATATTATGTTAAAGAATTTACCATATATTGAATACTAAAGATATCCACATACTAAAGACATGATTCAGTATTCGAGGTATGTAAAATGTGAAGGGAATTAAGTTACTTCATGACGTCAAAGTTATTCAAATTATGCCATGCGTTAATTCATAACTAATACCTGGTAGTTATTTAATTCGTACTTACAGTACAAGTCATTATTGGAAGAAATTAGAGGAAACGAATTAAAGAAATACAGTAATGAAGGGTTTACAGCCACTCTACAAGAGTGGGTAAAACTATTAATTAAATATATATACTTATACGAGTGTACAGTAAATATTAAGAAATATTTAAAAAAAATGAAACAATTCCCCAATTATTTGGCAAAAATAGAAAGCAAATCAAAATTTTATCCAAACTCGCGTTAGGCGATTTTTGTCCTTATGTAAAAATGAATATTTGAATATAAAGATTATATAAATGTAAGTACTGTATGAATATAATGGATATAAGGATTATAATGAATATAAGGATTTACAGTATATAGAGATTATATAAATACATAGATTAGGTAAACATGAGGATTATATGAATATGAATATATAAGAATATACAGGATTATATAAATATACGAATTATATAAATATACGAAGTATATAAATGGATATAAGAATTATATAAATGAATATAAGAATCATACGAATGGATCTAAGAATTACACGAATGAATATAAAAATATATTAACATAGGAATTATTCGTTGTTCATTTTTACAGGGTTCCTCCCTCTAGAATGATGTTAATACAATTAATACAATACAATACAATTAATACAATACAATAATATAACATCCTAACTAATTCAAACTAGATGATGACTAATGGTTTTTATAACTACAAATTTATATACAACACGTGAGTTGGGGTGGTTAAGTACAATGCACAGTAATGAAATCTAATTTTAGACAACCAATTAAGTTAGACAACCAATGATATTGTTAAATTTTTAACAAAATTTTATTTTCCTGTGGAAAAAAATACATACCTAATGAATAATAGGTTAAAGGGAAATTTAAATTTTAAGGTTGAGGAATTTCCAAAGTTACCATGATCGTACATTCAATAAACTAATTTTATGGACTAGTGTAGGTAAAAATCGAATGAAATTTTATTGTTGGATGGTGTCTTCAGCGGTGGGAGAACAGTCGTGTTGCAAGTACGAACAAGTTCATATAATATTAAAATTTATTTAAAATAAAGTAAAATTAATTTAGTAAAAACATTAACATTTATTTAGTTACAGAATTAGATACTTAGATGTTGTTAACCATTAAAAATGTAGAGGGAGAAGAAAGATAGATTTACGTAATAGACGATGTATAGATCTGGAGTCAAGTGTGTATTTGTGTGTATTAGGTACAGAGTGTAAGTGGTTGGTGATATGCCCAAAAGGGGAAAAGGGATTTATAGTTGAAGTTATACGTAAGTGTGTATATGCATGTATTAATATGGGTAATAAGCATCAGTAGATGAGTGAGTCTGTACATAGTATGTAGAATATGAGAGTAATTAGTTCATCCCATAAAGAACTAGATCATTAGTGGTCATTGGTGGATTAGGATTTTATATATATTAAGGAACAGATTAGCTTAGAGGTTGGTTAACCCTTTAACGCCGAACGTTTTTGTAGGGTTAAGTCTAAATGCGTGTATTTGAAACGGTACGTATTCGACCCAGTCGGGGTTAGAGGGTTAAAATAACTGAATAAATGCATGAGCAAGGTTATATAGAGTAAGCAACAATGATTATGGTTAAATAAATTCAAATAACCTAGAGTAAGTAGCATAGTTAGCACTTACATGCAATTAAATAGTTTATTGTGATATCCAATGAATTTAGCAGAAGGTTTGTATGATAAAAATAAGATATGAATAGTTAATTTCCTTTCCAATAAGTATGCCAATGATTTCACGAGTGTTTCAGAGTGTGGGTGATTGTAGTTGGGTGAAAGGGTAAGCAGTATCCGTAGATTTTTGTCGTATTTATGTACGTAATGTTTGTAGAGAAATGTACACATATCAGTAGTCACACAATAGGTTGTGTGCGTGACATATAGACGGACACGAGTAAACATCGACTGATATGTCAATAGGGCATAGGTAGAAAATAAAAGATAATGGAAAATAAAAAGATAATGGAAAATTAAAAGATAATGGAAAATTAAAAGATAATGAGGAAATTAAAAGAAAATGAGAAAATTAAAAGATAATGAGGAAATTAAAACATAATGGATAATCCCCATTATCTTTTAATTTCTCCATTTAACTAGTTAGGCTAGTTGCTTTGTGTTTATTATTTGATCCGGTCGCCCTAATCGGCATTTTATCTTATTGTAACTCTCTCTTCCTAAATATATATATATATATATATATAAGTTATATATATATTATATATATATATATATTATATATATATATATATATATATATATATATTAGGGCAGAGTGAAACAACTTTTTATTTCAAATTTATTTGCCGCACTTGTTCTTTGGTGTATTAGAACATAAAAATGATGTATTCAGTCATTTAATGTTTGTAACTCAAACCATCTCTCGCATTTTTACATAAAAGAAAAATGGCAATCAGCCGGTTGTCTATAAATAAAAATATGCTCATAACATAAAAACAGTGTTCTGTCAAAACAAATAATTGAAGAAACACACTTTATAATGCAAAACCATATTTAAAAAACACCATTTTGTTTACATTGTACTGAAATAAAATTATATCTGGTCTCACTTGGTTGGATGCCGTAAATCAATTACATTTCAATGCGATATAAAACCCATTCATCTCAAATATTATTATTTTTTTAGAAGAGGCATCAGATCCTTTTTTGTTTTCAACTGAGGGAAGCAGAGAGCGACTTTTTATTCTTGACCTAATAAATCCGTCTATTGATTCCTGTGATATTACTTATGCAGATGCATCTGTAACCAACTTCACGGCTCTTTCGACGTTCTCTGTGTGAATGGGGTATTGCTCAACTTTGAAACATTTTGTTTCCTATTCAAGCGATTCTTCATCACACAATTTAGAAGTGAGAGGTGGTTCACTGATATCAGTCCTATCCCAGAAGATGATGTGTGTCCAATGTGATACTTTGAAGTTCATTTCTGGTACTCTAAATATTCTGAATTTCCTTGTATTGGCTTCCTTAAACTTTCTTGTCTGTATTATTCGATCGATTGCAACTTTGCGCAGCTTTTGCTCACTATCTGACAGCATTGATAGAAGAATATTTTCTGACTGAGCAAAATAGGCATTCCGTGATATATAAGATTGGACAACTTTTTGTATGTTTTGGGGGTAACAGGTTGAACCTTTTTATCGCACCAAAGATATGTTTGGGTCCATCAGGCAGATACGGCTTAAATTTTATATTGAACCAGTTAGGACCACAGTTTGTTACTATGAACAGAACAAGGCTACGTAACTCTCTGGAGTGATTCTTTTAGGAGACAAAGTAACGGCATAGTCTGTTATCTAGAGTTAACCATCTAAAGTTATTAAGGGGACCAGGTTTCAGTTTCTCTAGACTTCCGTCAACATATCCTTCTCTTATGGCCTCAATTATTTTGAAATATATTGTTGATCATTACTTAAATCTTCTATGAGCCCCTATGTGAGAACTGGGATGCTATCGGCCCCATCCGTAATTGGGGAGAACTTTACCACAGGCATCTCATGGCAAGTCTTAAGAGCATTACCAATAGATCCACTGAATGATCTTGGCCCAGTTGTTTTCCCGTCGTATCGCTCAAACAGATGCCTTAAGGGAAGTTCATTTGTATGTAACATACAAATGCTCCATTGCAATGGTTGGTTCAGTTTCTGCTCGATGAAATGGATTATGCCACCTTTAGACCCAGTGTTGACATTCGTACTGTCGCACCCTATCACCTGGAGATTCTGGTCTAGTGTCACTTCATTCAAGTAAGCGAACAACGATTCAGATACATTACTTGCTTTTCCAGATTTAGGGTTCAAATGGTTAAGGTATTCTCCACCAGGCTCACTCAATAGTACATAATGTTCTTCAGCAATTATATCCTGGTACCATTTACCATCTTTATTTGTCTTTACCAACGTCTTGTCTTTTCTCCCATCAAAATATAAAGCTTTACTATCACCATAACTTTGTGCAGCTTCAACTTGTAATGTTTTTTGTCAATTTTTGTCTCTCTTCTCTCCTTACTTCGATCAATAAAAAAGTCACTCTCTTTTCCCGTAATGATACCCAAATCCATCAAAGTAGCTGAAGCAATGGCCGATGCAGCCCTATCTGAAACACCAAATCTGTAGGCTTCCATGGCGAGATTGAGTAAAGGGGTTCTCATTTGAATGTTGGAGCATTCATATTCAGACTCAGTTGTTGAACTTTCGTCTGTACTAGAGATATCAGTATAAGTATCTGGTGAAAGCACATCATCAATGATTACCTTTTCGAATTCTTCATGCATGATTATTTTTCTTCACTTACTTCCTTGTTGCTCCTTCAACTTCAATTTATTTTTGCTATAGATCTTGAAAGGGTAACATCCACACCTCCAATCACCATATTTCGCATAGTCTTCTGATCCTCAAGGAATACCAGTTCTTCTTTGGGTATTCTTGATTCTTTTGGACAAACACAAATAATATGTTTTTCTTTACATCCACTTTTTCGGCAGCCAAAATATTCGTGCGAAACGAAGTTGCATTTACAGGCACAAATGTCAAAGAGTTCTACCAATGATTTTCTGAACAATTCAATAAGCTTTGCACTGCTTTTGGATCGACTGAGCTGCGTAACCTTGCCGGTAAAGCGTTTCAGCTTGGTAATTATGGATTTTTTACTCATTGAGGGTATTGATGAACGTCTCCACACTTCGACCAATGCTTCTGCTATCGTTTCGAGAATATCATTATTTGTCACTTTTGCAGATGAGCCTTCCTTCAGTAGAAGAAAATATCACCCAACCTGCATATTAACGAGTAAGACATTATGTGGCAATTCACTTGGAATTCCGAACAGAAAACGTTGCTTCAGTGACTGTCTAGTTAGTAGGGATTTTGCCATATTTAGATCTGAAGTTAAATTTCTACAGAAATATCATGTTATGAAAATATGAAAACATACAAAACGCGGAATTAGTTAAAACAAATTATCCATATAATATATAAGCTCTAAAACTAAAATGTAAAAATATTTTACTCAATAGTCTTTATAGCCACCCATGCTACAATATGCAGCATGCGGCTCCTACCCCCATCCCTTATCAGCCATATGCAAGATGTCATTGACCTCGAGTGAGACTGATGTATAGATAAGCGTCTGTGTGTTCTTAAGTAGTTGGTGATTAGTAAGTATCGCTTGTGTTGTGTGAATATATTTACTCGTTATCATAGTTATGACCAAATAACGGAAAATATAAAGCGATATCTTCTCTCAAAAACTGATAGATATTATACTAGGGGTCTTTCAAAATATGACTTTCCGCCATTTTGTTTTCGGCAAAAATGCGGCGGGTGGAGGGACTTAAAAAGAAAATATTATCTTTTTAGAACTTCTAGAGGGTCAATACACCAAATCATGAGGCAAGACGGTTTAATATTTTCACTCCACCCTAATTTATATTTATATATATGTAAGTGTGTGTGTGTGTGTGTGGGTGTGTGTGTGTGTGCGTTTGTGTGTGTGGAAGTATATGTTAACAACCCGGTCCCGAGTTCGTTACCCGGTGCTGGCAGATGATGCGTAGCACATCCAGCTAATCTTCCTTTTGTGCCCAGTTAGGAGAGTTGCTGTGTGTTTATTATTTGATCCTGCTACCCTATCCTACATTTTCTCTTACTGTAACTCCTTGTAATTCTCTCTCATATATATATGTATATATATATGTATGTATGTATGTTTATTGAAGTATGTTAACAACAGGGTTAGGCCACCTGCTTGCTGTTTATTATTTGATCCGGACGCCTTAATCGGCATTTTATTTTATTGTAACTCTCCCCTCCCATATATACATCGCGGTGTCCGATCATATAAATGCATGTTTACTACAGGATACTGTGCTAGGCTTTCTGTAATTAATGTATTCTATTAAGTATTTAGAGAGTGAATTTTGTTTATTAAATATTTACGTTTAATAAATTATAGAAAGTTCTATAGGTAGGGTTTTAGAATTACTAAAACTTTAAAGAATTCCAACGGTCCTGGGCTCGAGACCCTGTGATGGTAGGAATTGCGTAGTATGCACAGTTAGGATGAAATTATTTCCGGCACTGTAAATTAGTGTACTTGTAACGCCTTACAGCTCTCTCTCTTCATATAATATATAATATATATATATTATATATATATAAATATATGTTCCTCTGTGTGGATTTTGGTGAAAGGCAATAGGTTTTTAATCATCATTCATTCTGTGTCTCATTCGTGGTTATTTCGGCATATATATATATATACATATATATATATATATATATATATATATATATATATATATAAATATAAATATATATATATATATGGTGTGGTTGTAATAATACATTTTCTACTCATCACATTTTGTTGTAAATGTTTCATTAAAATAGCAGGTATCCTCAATTATAGATTAGTTTGCATTAGTACTGCGCTAGGCTTTCTGAATACAATTCGATTTATAAGAAATTGGATTTTAATTAAAAAAGATTCAGAAAATGTACAAACTAATCAAGTTAATTTCTCTTAAAGGTCCGATGCGGAACTCGATCGTGTTATAGCTACTTTTCGTGACAGCTTTGAAGAAAAGCAAATAGTCGACGGCGATTTGGTGGTTTTACCGCGCAGCCAACCCAGTGACCTGAATACGGAGGTTGAGGTATTGGCTCACATCGGACCAACGAGTGCCATGTCATCGAGGAACTAATGTAAGTTTTTTTTGGTTAAGAACAAGACACACTGTATTTTCATCAATTTATTAAATGGTAGAAATCATGTTTTAGTACAATTCAGCTGACAGAACTAGCGTCCATTAAATAAGACTAACATTATTGGAGACATTTTACACAATATAGTTACAATTATATATCCACGCATAAAACTTTACACAATACATCGAATGCACACAAACGGAAAACAACTTTTCATCTGTCTGCATACCAATTCATCATTCAGCTCAGTGTCGTACAAATCGAATAATTGTAAAAAAATTATAAACCCCTTTCCACGTGACATGTGCAGGAGAAATGAAAAACAATACATCCCGCAAGTATTACTAAAATATCCTTCAAATCGGCGGGGATTCGAGACAATTTTAGGGATGTGCAATTGTACGAAAAATTTTAAAATAACAGGGTCACTCCAGGGATGAGTTCCCAGTGAATTAAAATAATACAATCTTTCCCAATTTTTAAAGTATATTCCAAATCAATGAATCCCCTCGCCCCAACACTGTCCGTATTGACAATAATTCCCCAGTATTTTCTTGTAGTTGGTAATTTCAATGTTTCATTCTTTGCAAACACCGATAAATTTGGAGCGTGTGATTCGGTCACTTTTCATTACTCTCTGGTGTGTATTCGCGTCCATTTTAAAAGTCAGTGACTATGTTCCTGAAGCGGTCAATTTCTATTAGAGCTTGTGATTGGAGGTATACTAGTATACTAATAGGCGCGTCTATCGGACTGGCGAATTCCAATCTGACTGAGATGTTCCCACTTTGTTGTGGACTTAAGAGTGTATTTACACCAGCCGATAAGTCGGGTGTGATATCAAACGGGTAAAGGTTAAATTGATCAATGAATTCTTTCTGCGTTACCCCAATCCCGAGCTCATCACAAGCACCTGCAATATGGGCCAGATTACTAAAAGCTCTCGCGCAAAGCGGGAACACAGTGTCTGATGAGTAGTCCGTATCCACAGTACCACCCAACACAACGCCATTGACATATAGAGTTATATTTTTAAGGCCGAAATTCTCGAATTTAAAGGCGTTCTTTTTCTATTTTCCATTCGTCGAAGCGTGATCTTCCATTCCAATTAATAACCTTTAAGGTAGAACTCCCAGGGCCACGTTTTCTAGCTGCTTCGAGTCTAACCCTGCCTGCACCGTGTATAGATTGATCTGTACTCTTTTATTTGGGTAGTTTACTGTTGCGTGTATTAAATTTTTTTCAATTTCTAGTTGCTTAACAGAGTTTAATTTCACTCGCCGTACGCGCAGATATGTTTCTATAATGTGAACCACAACGGGTTTTACGATCTCTTCTTGATCAGGTCCCATATTTATGCAGATCTCAGGATTCGTGCGGGTGAGTTTTAATTTCATATCCATCCCATTCATAAGAAGTTTCTCCTGGAATGTGAAGTCTGTATGCAGACGTCCAAAACACTCTTATATCTTCTTTTTAGAATTTTTTTATTTATCCTTTATACTACTTTCGTCTTTTGTCTGATAATAGCCTTCGGCAGTTAAAAAGGTATCCTTCGCTTCTTTGGAAACGTTGAGGACATTTTCCAGATAGACTCGTACGTGGTAATAACCCGTTCCTGCCGAGATGTTGACCTGGTTTAAATACACCTCACACTGACTGAATATGGAGTGTAGAAAGTTGGTTTCAGGGTATGCAGAATAATTATCATCGCAGTCCGTTCCATCAGAATGTGCTATACTTAGTTTAGCGTACATGTGCATGCAGCTGATCAAAACAGTATAGGCCTGAGCTGGGTATCACGAATTCTATAGGGGCACTCGGTGAACTAATTGTGTTTAATGGGTTAATTGTAATAAAGTCACTGTGCTCAATAGAAACTTGTGTTGGGGACATATCAAAGAGGGAAAGCTCCGATTTACAACATTGTGAGCTACAAGGATATATGAGGCCTGCCATGACGAGTTAGAAATAGTGCCACCTCTCTCGACAAGTAGTAGTCAGCCTATGATTCGTGAGAGCAATGTCCTCAGCTTATATCAGTTAAAAAAATGATCAACCATAGGTTTCATTCGTTTAGAACACTTCTTCGATGTTCTTTTATGTTTAAAGCCACGTGTTGGTAACCCCTTCTTCCGGACAGCCCTCTTCCTCTTCTTCCCACCACCACGCATTTTTCTCTTTGCATCTTTGATGATTTCGTCCCGTGTACGTTTTAAATGTTATTTTAGAGCTTCTTTAGGTTTAGTTCCACCCATTTTGTCTTCTACCGCGTTAAAACCTGATTGTAACGCTTTCCTCCCGCGGTATCTGGCGCCCCTCTTCAACAATGGGCCAGCCGTGCGTAGAATGGTTGAAAAATGCATCCAAACCCCCTCCCACGCTGGTATCTCACCCCTTGATAGACTGTGAAACGCCTTCGGGTCATTATAACTGAATGCGACGAAAGTGTAGCTTCACTGTTAAGCTCCCATCACCGACTGGGAAATTTTTTCCCTCAATCTTCCTTATATATATATTGAGATATTTCTTAGTAGATTAGTCGCGACATTCACATAATGGGGCTTCTCATATGTAATGCTCAAGCTCTTCCCTCTATGGTTTGGAATGTGTGCAATGCGCAGCAGACGCGTCTGGGTATCCCTAACAAATTGATGCTACACGATATTGCTGTAAATATAGCACATGTCTGGGGATGGATAGCCTTCACCTAATTTCTCCAATTTCTACCGATACATTAAGCTGTACAAGTCATGTTGTGCCTCTTGAAAGGTATCTCTTTGGAATGCTGCTCCATAACGGCCCTCGGTTATATTTTGGAACAATCCTTTGTCTTTAATATTTCTATTATCCTGTAATAGAAGGGTCAAGGCATGTGCAGGGGTTTCTTTGTTTACGATTTCGTATACGAAATCAACCGTAAGATTTGAGCTTTTTAAACTTGCATTTAAGTCTCTCACAACATCCTCGGCCACACCATAACACCCGTGCCTAGTGTTACTACTTTAGTGTAATACAGGGCCTCCCCACTTCGGGTGGTACGCATGGTTTCATCCCTAATTACCCCTGACATTTCACACTCATCACGATCTCTATAAACTGTAAAAACAGGTTCTTTTAATCAATACTTCTTAAGAAGCTGGTGGATAGCTGAATTTCGCATAACCCCACCTCATACGACTCACGACCCAATTCAATGGGCCCATAGAGTTCTGTTACAAAGTTGGCTAGTGTGTTGTTAGGATGTACAGACAGAGAAGAAGAGGACGGTAGTGTGACATAGAAGTGGTTAGCCGCCATGTTGTATACTATTTAAGCTTCATTATTGCATCAGCTTTCATATACTGTAGGTGTTGAAGCTTTCTGGGTAACCTAGCTATTTCACCAGGTACATTTTTCTCAATCCTGAACCTTTGCTGCATAAAATCTTTTCAATTTTAAAAACACTTTTTCCAAAATTAAATGTCAAGTTCTGCAACTCCTCGCGGTAAGAGCCTCTTGCGATTTCTTCCCCATTCAAATCCTCAACGTAATACATCATTATCTCGCCTTTAGGTCTCACAGCACGAACTTTAAAAATCTCACGTGTCCATCCTTGCTCAAATCCCTTCGCGAATTTATTTCCCGAACGCGATAGCCTTATATAATCATTGATTTTGAAAAGTGTAGGGTGTGGCAGCGGTGTTCCATCTTTTCTCTCATCAGGCTCTGGGCGCGTACCTCTTTCAAAAACTTCGTTAGGTGTTGTGCTAATCGCGCGATGGTGTGAACTGTTGTATGACGAGGCCAATGATCCCAGAATGTTTATATATCTGTATGTGTTTTTGTGTAAAATAGCTATGCACGCGTTTCTTTATGGTACGTTGAACTCTTTCAGATAAAGAGGCAGGCAGCATGGGCACAAAAGGGGAGAGTGCAATACAATTGCAAATATTGATCAATGTTGCATAAGTCTTGCAACAAGGGGAAGGGCGAATGTTGCAAGTTGGTATGCAACAATGGGAAGTTGCAAGTCGTTATGCAACAAGGGGAGGGAAAATGTTGCAAGAGCAACAAGGGGTTATGCAACTTGGAGGCGGAGTTATCCCCCAAGAGAGAGAGAGGAGAAGGAGAGCATGAGAGAGAGAGAAGTGTTCACCTGGCAGGTGCGAAGCGCATATTAAGACTTCAGCCGAGCGGCCTTTGTCTTAATATGTTCCTAAAAAGCCAGCTGGCTTAATCAGCCAGTTGGCTTATCTGGCTTAGTTGCCAATTTGCGCTTATTTATTTAATTAAAGCAAATATTCTGGCTTAATCAACCAGTTGGGGTATCTGCCTGAGTTGCCAGTTTGCGCTATTTATTTAATTAAAGTATACATTCTGACTTAACCGCCAGTTGGCGTATCTGGCTGAGTTGCCAGACTGCGCTATTTATTTAATTAAAGCATATATGCTGGCTTAATCCGCCAGCTGACTTAGAAGGCGTAAGTGGCTTGTTCAGTTGTGCAGGTTGAGTTGCCAGATAGCGCTGTTTATTTAATTAATGCACATATTCTGGTACTTAGCACAGTAAACATATGAGCTAAAATTATTGCTATAAAACCACAACCACGATCGACGTTTAAATGCTTTCTGTAAATAACCGGAGAATTGAAATTAAGAGTATAAGGTGTGGCACTATGACCCGCAACCCGGAATACTCTGTCAATATCTGCATAAATTTGTCCATATTGAAGGCTGTGCCACTTTGAGAGGCATGCATTATACGGCCTAATATATTTTCTATATCTACAGCCGCCAAACGTCTGAACGGTATTACCACCCAAAATTCGTCCCCCTCATCTGACCCGAACCTGAAGGATAACCTCGTCCGGACTTCATGTTTGTCGCGGTTCTGAAGGGCAAACTCCACAATACGTTCAACTACGCGCAGCAGTCCGTTAGTATACAGGGACCTAGGACCAGCCCTGACCACGTACAGATTTCTTGTCAGGGCAGGGGTGGGGGTAGCGGTGCGCACCAACTCGAATGTTATACCATCCTGCACAGTATGAGAAGCTGTTGTGGAGGAAGTACCCGGATCTGAACAATGGGGCATATTTGAGGGAGGTACTATTGTGGGGGTTGTGTCGTAAGACGTTGAGGGTTGGGAATCTATTACTGGGATCTAACAACCGGAGCAATCCTGACACGCTTTATTCCTGACGTGGAGGGTTCTTCATCATGCTTCCGCTCTGAACTGTCGCATGCTACAGGTGTCGCTGGTGAGGGCTTGCCGGCGGGGAAGGGTTCTGTAGCTGCTCGGTCAACGGGTTCTTCTGTGATATCGATGATGGGGTGCTGTACATCGTCGTCATTCACAGTTCTGTGGAAGAAGAAAAACAAAATATAAAAAAACAGCACTCATAATTTGTAATATTTTGTAAATGACCCACTTTAGGGTGTGACGTGTTACAGATGGAATCTGTAGAAAAATTCAGGTTCACAAGCCCCTCCACATGTATTATATCTGGCCCTACAGGATATGGAAAAACTGTATTTATGCTTAAAATCATTAAAGATAAGGGGGAGATGTTCTCAAAATTTGAGCATAAAGTAATATGGTGCCATTCGACGTATCACTCAGTGTTCTAACGAGTACCAAGATGAAATTTTGTTCCGAAAGGGTGTCTATGACGTTAATTCGTTAAAAGGTAATGAACATACAGTTATTGTAATTGACGATCTCATGTTGGAAATGGATAAAACGTTTGCCGAGACATTTACAGTGTTCTCCCACCATCTTAACATAAGCGTATTCTTCATTAACACGTTTAGGGTGCGAAACACGTTTAGGGTGCTTCTAAGAACGAATATATTCCGAAGCGAACCTGAAACGATGTATATTCCAGAATGAAAAATAGGCTGAAGAAATATCGTGAATTAATAAAAATCTATCAACGATTGCCCTGGGCACTGCAACAGATGTTTAAGAATATCGACTCTGACTTTTTAAAATGCATCTGTGAAATCTGTCTTAATGTTATAAAATGTAATTTGCCAGTGAAACCCTCTATAAAGGTTCGCTTACGTCGTTACAAGAACATAATACGATCGCTCACTCATAAAAGTCAAACTGTGGGTAAGAAAAAGCGAATTATTTTACAAAAAGGAGGATCATTCCTACCCATCTTATTTTCAGTTTTGGGTCCTTTACTGACTAGATTAACATAATGAAGAAGGTGGTTGTTATTCCGCACGAGGTGTATGCTTCATTGCAAAGTTCAAAGATTCCAGACACGGCTCCAGAACACCGTAAAAGTAGGCTTAAAAGAATGGAAAGCGAGTTGCTAGCCCTATTAAACAGTGAAAAGTCACCTGATATGAAAAGGCTCTTGTACCAAGAGGCTTTGCAGAAACTTCTTCATGAGTACGACGATTATAAGAGTCCTATAGAGCTCCCCGTAGTTATTAGGCACAGCGCGAGTAGTGCTGAGCATAGCGACATGACACAGGACCTGGCCCCGACGTTAGAGAAGACCAACCAAAGAACAACGGAACACAACACATTGAACATGAGTTAAAAAACAGTCTCCCACATACATTGAGGAATAAAGGCTTAAGTCTTTATAATCTATTAAGTGAGGACCCCATCATGCAGTGAGTGGATACAGGCGAGGTCATTGTTGAAGGAATAAGGGTACAAGGATCCAATATCGTTGATGTTGTTCATGACCTCGTGAGAAACTGGGACAGACCCTCACCAACTTAATGGAAGCATATTAAAGCAAGACAACAACAAATAAATGTTCCCAAAAATCGATAGGTAATCTGAATAGGTTAAACGACCTGGATCAAGTCTCGCATGTGTTACAACTGAGTACGCCATCGCCCCAAGCAGCAGCGTCTCTGAAAAGGAGAAGGAAGAGGACAAACGGCCAACCTTATCCACGTGTCTCTAAAATATGCAAATGACTAACATATTAAGTAAACGCTATTATGACATTTCTAACCCCGCCTCCTATGGTGGCGTTAATAGACTGAACAGAGGTATTTACAGTGTAAAGAAAAAAGACACGTGAGATTTTTAAAGTTCGTGCTGAGACCTAAAGGCGAGATAATGATGTATTACGTTGAAGATTTGAATGCGGAAGAAATCGCAGGAGGCTCTTACCGCGAGGAGTTGCAGAACTTGACATTTAATTTTGAAAAAAGTGTGTTTAAAATTGAAAAGATTTTATGCAGCAAAGGTTCAGGATTGAGAAAAATGTACCTGGTGAAATAGCTAGGTTACCCAGAAAGCTTCAACACCGACAGTATATGAAAGCTGATGCAATAATGAAGCTTAAATAGTATACAGCATGGCGGCTAACCACTTCTATGTCAGACTACCGTCCTCTTCTTCTCTGTCTGTACATCCTAACAACACACTAGCCAACTTTGTAACAGAACTCTATGGGCCCATTGAATTGGGTCGTGAGTCGTATGAGGTGGGGTTATGCGAAATTCAGCTATCCACCAGCTTCTTAAGAAGTATTGATTAAAAGAACCTGTTTTTACAGTTTATAGAGATCGTGATGAGTGTGAAATGTCAGGGGTAATTAGGGATGAAACCATGCGTACCACCCGAAGTGGGAAGGCCCTGTATTACACTAAAGTAGTAACACTAGGCACGGGTGTTATGGTAGGCCTGTTCAAAAATCAACTTTTTCTTATTTTCATAGGTTTCTGTACATTTTCCCATGCTTTTTGACCTGAAAAAGCCGAAAATCACAACTATTTTGACCTAGGATGTTGGGAAGCATTGCGCATGGAGCTTTAAATTTTCTGCCTTGAAATCGGCCAAAGCGCCAATTCCGGGGTCCCTTGAATTATGTTTTGCACTTTAACTTTTGATCTAAACAAGATAGAGCAACAAATTAGGTATCAAATGAAAGAGCATAAAATTAATAAATAATAATAATAATAATAATAATAATAATATAATAATAAATAAATAATAATTAATAATAATAATAATAATAATAATAATTATCTATCATTTTTCAGGAAACAACAGAAACTCAATCAGAATCTAGAAAACCATCTACAAGTTACAACTTCACAATGGCATTAAGCAAGGAGCTGAGGGAGCTCCGTGGGCGCACAGTTGATATCTCAGAACCTCCACGTACTGTCCACAGGCAGGTGTCAACTGGGCCATCTACCAGATCTCTCACTGAAACTTTCCTGGTTGGATACCCTTCAGCTTTTATCAGTGGTTCCCAGCTTCCCACCAACAGACAGGCGTTCCAGTATTTCCTTAATCTTCAGAATTTACCGGAAAATGCAGGGAGGCCCATGGTTCAAGACCTTGCATATGAAACAGTTGAATCTATCATCCCATTCTGGCAGATGGCTAGGATCAAGACAATGACCAAGTACAACGCAATGAAGCTCTTCATGAAACTACATGAGAAACATCGTGCTCTGGTGAAAAGCAAAGGAAGAGCAAGTAACCCTGGAGGAAAAAGAGGAGCATTTGTGCTGGAATTAGACAGCCTGTTCGATATAGGAGCTCCAGATGCAATCCAGGAAATACAAAACAACAGACTGTTATCCAGAGAGAAGAAAGATGAGGATATCAGGTTCTACGAAGACCAAAAGACTGAGAGGAAAGGTCATATGTCTGGTCATGACAAGATTTTTGAGACAAGATCCCTGCAGCAAGCAGCGAGGAATGAAAGACTGCAGCATAGACAAGAACAAGGTAAAACTAATTACTTTGAACGTTACAAAAAGTTTTAAGTTTTACTCCATTGCGATATTTAGCATGTACTTAACAATTACTGTCTTAACATGTTGTACTATTTTACAGCTGCAGCAGAACAAGAGGCAGTTGTTCATGTGGATGACATTACCTGGGGTGACTCAACTGACAACGACGCTAACACAGAGGACATGGATTACCATCAGCCTCGTCCTGGATGTTCTCACCATCAAGACACTGTGACTAGTGTGACTTTGACGTTTCCAAGGAAGGTCATGGAATGTGATGTCATCTGCAATACAGCTGATCGTCTTGGTTTATCAGACAATCAAGTTACTGCCATGGTTTCTGCCACCTTGAAAGCTGGAGGGGCTGATCTGGATAACTTCGTCATCTCAACCTCAACAACACGTCGCAACAGAATGCTGTCCAGGTATAATATCAGCCAGAGTCACATGTCCAAGTTTTGTGAAAACCCCCCACAGTACGCTGCCTTACACTGAGATGGAAGTTGCTCAAAGATGTCTTGGGCAGTGAACCTGGAAGTACCTCAGAGACTTTAGCTGTGCTAGTGTCTGGTCCACCTTCATACACTGAAGGAAAGTTATTGGGAGTACCTGTCATCGACAATTCTTCTGGCACAGCTCAGGCTGAGGCTTCAATGGATTTACTGGAGACATGGGAACTTACGGATAATGTTACTGCCCTTGTTTTTGACACTACATCCAGTAACAGTGGAGTTCACAGAGGAGCTGCCAAACTGCTAGAGAAAATGCTGAACAAAAAGGTGTTTTATCTGGCCTGTCGACATCACATCCTGGAAATCCTAGTAGGAGCAGTTTGGGAGAAGCTGTTTGGGAAGGTGAAGGGGCCAGATAATCCCTGGTTTGAGCATCTGAAGGATGTTTGGACGGACTTGTCCAAGGAAAACCCAAAGATGCTGGCTATCAACAGCAAATGGCTGAAGGAAAAGAAGAAGAACAGTGAAGAAATACTCCAAGACATTCTAACAGCAGAAAGGCTTCCAAGAGCCGACTACAGGGAAATGGCTGAACTGACAGTCATTGTTCTTGGAGGAACGCCTCCTCGAGGTATTCACTGGAGTCGACCAGGCGCCATTCATCAGGCCAGATGGATGGCTAGAAACCTGTACTCCATGAAAATGCTGATGTTTGCAGATCAACTTCAGTACGACGAAGACACTGTATCAAAGCTGGAAAGACTCAACACCTTCCTTGCGCTGTTCTGCACTCCTGTATGGATGATGTCAATGTCTGCTGCAGATGCTCCCGTGAATGATCTAAGTCTAATACAGGACATGTTGAAGTACAAGAAAACTGACCCAGAGCTTGCTGATGAAGTACTTAATAAGATGGAAAACCACAAATGGTACCTGACGCAGGAAGTCGTGCCATTTGCCCTGTTCAGCAGTAGATTGAGTGACACATTGAAGCACGACATTGCTGCCCAGTTACATGCCACTGAGAAGCCAGACAGCTTCAGAACAGGAAAGCCTCTATTCCAGAGAGTCACAGCTAAGACCACCCTGGTTGATCTCATTGGCCCAGAATCACATTTCCTGCTGGACACACTGAACATTGGATCCGAGTGGCTTCTGGAACCTGTCACGTCTTGGCCACAGAATGAGGACTACAGAAAAGCGTTGGACTATGTTAAGAATATGAAAGCGGTGAATGACATTGCTGAACGTGGTGTCAAGATGATGAGCGACTTTGCAAATGTCATAACAACAGATGCCAAGCAAAGGGACTATCTCCTTCAAGCTGTGGAGTTCAACAGACGCCGCTTTGACAGCTTCAAGAAACAAACTCTCAACAACTGACTGTGTAAATGTCATTATGAAATTAATCATCATGTAATGCTTTCACTTCTTGATCGATTAGACTTGTGACAAAATGTTAATCTCAAATTTGTGTCATGAATAAGGCGCCTTGTCTGCCTTGAGTGTGAGAAAACGAATTTTGTGATATTTCTGAAATCTTTGTATGTACCAATGTGCCATTTCTTGTTCCAAGACTATCATAATTGTATAATTTAGAAAGAAGATTAAAAACACTTTAATTTGGTGCCTATTTTGTTGCTCTATCTTGTTTAGATAAAAAGTTATAGTGCAAAACATGATTCAAGGGACCCCGGAACTGGTGCTTTTGGCCGATTTCAAGGCAGAAAACTTAAAGCTCCATGCGGCAATGCTTCCCAACAACCTAGGTCAAAATGGTTGTGATTTTCGGCCTTTTCAGGTCAAAAGACATGGGAAAAAGTACAGAAACCTATGAAAATAAGAAAAAGTTGATTTTTGAACAGGGCTAGTGTTATGGTGTGGCCGAGGATGTTGTGAGAGTTTAAACGCAAGTTTAAAAAGCTCAAAACTTACGGTTGATTTCGTATACGAAATCGTAAACAAAGAAACCCCTGCACATGCCTTGACCCTTCTATTACAGGATAATAGAAATATTAAAGACAAAGGATTGTTCCAAAATATAACCGAGGGCCGTTATGGAGCAGCATTCCAAAGAGATACCTTTCAAGAGGCACAACATGACTTGTACAGCTTAATGTGTTGGTAGAAATTGGAGAAATTAGGTGAAGGCTATCCATCCCCAGATATGTGCTATATTTACAGCAATATCGTGGAGCATCAATTTGTTAGGGATACCCAGACGCGTCTGCTGCGCATTGCACACACTCCCAACCATAGAGGGAAGAGCTTGAGCATTACATATGAGAAGCCCCATTATGTGAATGTCGGAACCAGTGGCGGCTCGTCGGTAGGCACTGCGGAACTGCAGTACCCCTAAATTTGTTATTTACAATTGAAATAATCAAGAACAATATAAGGATGAGCTCACTGAATAACTTTTTCAATAACTTTTGAAACTTTTATTCATTGCTCAATGCTCATCCTTTTATTTCAGTAATTATTTCAACACATTCTTAGAGACAGCACCCCTAGAATTTTTAGCCACGAGCCGCCACTGGTCGCGACTAATCTACTAAGAAATATCTCAATATATATAAGGAAGATTGAGGGAAAAAATTTCCCAGTCGGTGATGGGAGCTTAACAGTGAAGCTACACTTTCGTCGCATTCAGTTATAATGACCCGAAGGCGTTTCACAGTCTATCGAGGGGTGAGATACCAGCGTGGGAGGGGGTTTGGATGCATTTTTCAACCATTCTATGCACGGCTGTCCCATTGTTGAAGAGGGGCGCCAGATACCGCGGGAGGAAAGCGTTACAATCAGGTTTTAACGCGGTAGAAGACTTAATGGGTGGAACTAAACCTAAAGAAGCTCTAAAATAACATTTAAGACGTACACGGGACGAAATCATCAAAGATGCAAAGAGAAAAATGCGTGGTGGTGGGAAGAAGAAGAAGAGGGCTGTCCGGAAGAAGGGGTTACCAACACGTGGTTTTAAACATAAAAGAACATCGAAGAAGTGTTCTAAACGAATGAAACCTATGGTTGATCATTTTTTTAACTGATATAAGCTGAGGACATTGCTCTCACGAATCATAGGCTAACTACTACTTGTCGAGAGAGGTGGCACTATTTCTATCTCGTCATGGCACGCTTCATTTATCCGTGTAGCTCACAATGTTGTAAATTGGAGCTGTCCCTCTTTGATATGTCCCCAACACAAGTTTCTATTGAGCACAGTGACTTTATTACAATTAACCCATTAAACGCAATTAGTTCACCGAGTGCCCCTATAGAATTCGTGATATCCAGCTCAGGCCCATACTGTTTTGATCGAAGATGCATGCACATGTACGCTAAACTACGTATAGCCCATTCTGATGGAACGGACTGCGATGATAATTATTCTGCATACCCTGAAACCAATTTTCTACACTCCATATTCAGTCAGTGTGAGGTGTATTTAAACCAGATCAACATCTCGGCAGGAACGGGTTATTACCACGTACGAGTCTATCTGGAAAATGTCCTCAACGTTTCCAAAGAAGCGAAGGATACCTTTTTGACTGCCGAAGGCTATTATCAGACAAAAGACGAAAGTAGTATAAAGGATAAATTTAAAAAATTCTAAAAAGAAGATATACGAGTGTTTTGGACGTCTGCATACAGACTTCACATTCCAGGAGAAACTTCTTATGAATGGGATGGATATGAAATTAAAGCTTACCCGACGAATCCTGAGATCTGCATAAATATGGGACCTGATCAAGAAGAGGGCGTAAAACCCGTTGTGGTTCACATTATAGAAACATATCTGCGCGTACGGCGAGTGAAATTAAACTCTGTTAAGCAACTAGAAATTGAAAAAAATTTAATACACGCAACAGTAAACTACCCAAATAAAAGAGTACAGATCAAACTATACACGGTGCAGGCAGGGATAGACTCGAAGCAGCTAGAAAACGTTGCCCTGGGAGTTCTACCTAAAAGGTTATTAATTGGAATGGAGGATCACGCTTCGACGAATCGAAAATAGGAAAAGAACGCCTTTAAATTCGAGAATTTCGGCCTTAAAAATATAACTCTATATGTCAATGGCGTTGAGTTGGGTGGTACTGTGAATACGGACTACTCATCAGACACTGTGTTCCCGCTTTGCGCGTGAGCTTTTAGTAATCTGGCCCATATTGCAGGTGCTTGTGATGAGCTCGGGATTGGGGTAACGCAGAAAGAATTCATCGATCAATTTAACCTTTACCCGTTTGATATCACACCCGACTTATCTGCTGGTGTAAATACACTCTTAAGTCCACAACAAAGTGGGAACATCTCAGTCAGATTGGAATTCGCCAGTCCGATAGACGCGCCTATTAGTATACTAGTATACCTCCAATCACAAGCTCTAATAGAAATTGACCGCTTCAGGAACATAGTCACTGACTTTTAAAATGGACGCGAATACACACCAGAGAGTAATGAAAAGTGACCGAATCACACGCTCCAAATTTATCGGTGTGTTTGCGAAGAATGAAACATTGAAATAACCAACTACAAGAAAATGCTGGGGAATTATTGTCAATACGGACAGTGTTGGGGGCGAGGGGATTCATTGATTTGGAATATACTTTAAAAATTGGGAAAGAATGTATTATTTTAATTCACTGGGAACTCATCCATGGAGTGACACTGTTATTTTAAAAATTTTCGTACAGTTGCACATCCCTGAAATTGTCTGGAATCCCCGCCGATTTGAAGGATATTTTAGTAATACTTGCGGGATGTATTGTTTTTCATTTCTCCTGCACATGTCACGTGGAAAGGGGTTTAAATTTTTTTTACAATTATTCGATTTGTACGACACTGAGCTGAATGATGAATTGGTATGCAGACAGATGAAAAGTTGTTTTCCGTTTGTGTGCACTCGATGTATCGTGTAAAGTTTTATGAGTGTATATATAATTGTAACTATATTGGGTAAAATGTCTCCACTAATGTTAGTCTTATTTAATGGACGCTAGTTCTGTCAGCTGAATTGTACTAAAACATGATTTCTACCATTTAATAAATTGATGAAAATACAATGTGTCTTGTTCTTAACCAAAAAAAACTTACATTAGTTCCTCGATGACCTGGCACTCGTTGGTCCGGATGTGAGCCAATACCTCAACCTCCGTATTCAGGTCACTGGGTTGGCTGCGCGGTAAAACCACCAAATCGCCGTCGACTATTTGCTTTTCTTCAAAGCTCTCACGAAAAGTAGCTATAACACGATCGAGTTCCGCATCGGACCTTTAAGGAGAAATTAACTTGATTAGTTTGTACATTTTCTGAATCTTTTTTAATTAAAATCCAATTTCTTATAAATCGAATTCTATTCAGAAAGCCTAGCGCAGTACTAATGCAAACTAATCTATAATTGAGGATACCTGCTATTTTAATGAAACATTTACAACAAAATGTGTTGAGTAGAAAACGTATTATTACAACCACACCATATATATATATATATATATATATATATATATGCCGAAATAACCAAGAATGAGACACAGAATGAATGATGATTAAAATCCTATTGTTTTTCACCAAAATCCACACAGAGGAACATATATATATATATACATATATATATGAAGAGAGAGAGCTGTAAGGCGTTACAAGTACACTAATTTACAGCGCCGGAAATACTTTCATCTAACTGTGCATACTACGCAATGCCTACCATCACAGGGTCTCGAGCCCAGGACCGTTGGAATTCTTTAAAGTTTTAGTAATTCTAAAACACTACCTGTAGAACTTTCTATAATTTATTAAACGTAAATATTTAATAAACAAAATTCACTCTCTAAATACTTAATAGAATACATTAATTACAGAATGCCTAGCACAGTATCCTGTAGTAAACATGCATTTATATGATCGGACACCGCGATGTATATATGGGAGGGGAGAGTTACAATAAAATAAAATGCCGATTAAGGCGTCCGGATCAAATAATAAACAGCAAGCAGGTGGCCTAACCCTGTTGTTAACATACTTCCATAAACATACATACATATATATATGAGAGAGAATTACAAGGAGTTACAGTAAGAGAAAATGTAGGATAGGGTAGCCGGATCAAATAATAAACACACAGCAACTCTCCTAACTGGGCACAAAAAGAAGATTAGCTGGATGTGCTACGCGTCATCTGCCAGCACCGGGTAACGAACTCGGGACCGGGTTGTTAACATATACTTCCACACACACAAACGCACACACACACACACACACACATACATACATATATATATATATATATATATATATATATATATATATATATATATATAAATTAGGGTGGAGTGAAAATATTAAACCGTCTTGCCTCATGATTTGGTGTATTGACCCTCTAGAAGTTCTAAAAAGATAATATTTTCTTTTTAAGTCCCTCCACCCGCCGCATTTTTGCCGAAAACAAAATGGCGGAAAGTCATATTTTGAAAGACCCCTAGTATAATATCTATCAGTTTTTGAGAGAAGATATCGCTTTATATTTTCCTTTATTTGGTCATAACTATGATAACGAGTAAATATATTCACACAACACAAGCGATACTTACTAATCACCAACTACTTAAGAACACACATACGCTTATCTAAACATAAGTCTCACTCGCTGTCAATGACATCTTGCTTATGGCTGATAAGGGATGGGGGTAGGAGCCGCATGCTGCATATTGTAGCATGGGTGGCTATAAAGACTATTGAGTAAAATATGTTTACATTTTAGTTTTAGAGCTTATATATATGGATAATTTGTTTTAACTAATTCCGCGTTTTGTATGTTTTCATATTTTCATAACATGATATTTCTGTAGAAATTTAACTTCAGATCTAAATATGGCAAAATCCCTACTAACTAGACAGTCACTGAAGCAACGTTTTCTGTTCGGAATTCCAAGTGAATTGCCACATAATGTCTTACTCTTTAATATGCAGGTTGGGTGATATTTTCTTCTACTGATGGGAGGCTCATCTGCAAAAGTGACAAATAATGATATTCTCGAAACGATAGCAGAAGCATTGGTCGAAGTGTGGAAACGTTCATCAATACCCTCAATGAGTAAGAAATCCATAATTACCAAGCTGAAACGCTTTACCGGCAAGGTTACGCAGCTCAGTCGATCCAAAAGCAGTGCAAAGCTTATTGAATTGTTCAGAAAATCATTGGTAGAACTCTTTGACATTTGTGCCTGTAAATGCAACTTCGTTTCGCACGAATATGTTGGCTGCCGAAAAAGTGGATGTAAAGAAAAACATATTATTTGTGTTTGTCCAAAAGAATCAAGAATACCCAAAGAAGAACTGGTATTCCTTGAGGATCAGAAGACTATGCGAAATATGGTGATTGGAGGTGTGGATGTTACCCTTTCAAGATCTATAGCAAAAAGAAATGGAAGTTGAAGGAACAACAAGGAAGTAAGTGAAGAAAAATAATCATGCATGAAGAATTCGAAAAGGTAATCATTGGTGATGTGCTTTCACCTGATACTAACACTGATATCTCTAGTACAGACGAAAGTTCAACAACTGAGTCTGAATATGAATGCTCCAACATTCAAATGAGAACCCCTTTACTCAATCTCGCCATGGAAGCCTACAGATTTGATGTTTCAGATAGGGCTGCATCGGCCATTGCTTCAGCTACTTTGATGGATTTGGGTATCATTACGGGAAAAGAGAGTGACTTTTTTATTGATCGAAGTAAGGAGAGAAGAGAGACAAAAATTGACAAAAAACATTACAAGTTGAAGCTGCACAAAGTTATGGTGATAGTAAAGCTTTATATTTTGATGGGAGAAAAGACAAGACGTTGGTAAAGACAAATAAAGATGGTAAATGGTACCAGGATATAATTGCTGAAGAACATTATGTACTATTGAGTGAGCCTGGTGGAGAATACCTTAACCATTTGAACCCTAAATCTGGAAAAGCAAGTAATGTATCTGAATCGTTGTTCGCTTACTTGAATGAAGTGACACTAGACCAGAATCTCCAGGTGATAGGGTGCGACAGTACGAATGTCAACACTGGGTCTAAAGGTGGCATAATCCATTTCATCGAGCAGAAACTGAACCAACCATTGCAATGGAGCATTTGTATGTTACATACAAATGAACTTCCCTTAAGGCATCTGTTTGAGCGATACGACGGGAAAACAACTGGGCCAAGATCATTCAGTAGATCTATTGGTAATGCTCTTAAGACTTTCCATGAGATGCCTGTGGTAAAGTTCTCCCCAATTACGGATGGGGCCGATAGCATCCCAGTTCTCACATAGGGGCTCATAGAAGATTTAAGTAATGATCAACAATATATTTCAAAATAATTGAGGCCATAAGAGAAGGATATGTTGACGGAAGTCTAGAGAAACTGAAGCCTGGTCCCCTTAATAACTCTAGATGGTTAACTCTAGATAACAGACTATGCCGTTACTTTGTCTCCTAAAAGAATCACTCCAGAGAGTTACGTAGCCTTGTTCTGTTCATAGTAACAAACTGTGGTCCTAACTGGTTCAATATAAAATTTAAGCCGTATCTGCCTGATGGACCCAAACATATCTTTGGTGCGATAAAAAGGTTCAACCTGTTACCCCCAAGACATACAAAAAGTTGTCCAATCTTATATATCACGGAATGCCTATTTTGCTCAGTCAGAAAATATTCTTCTATCAATTCTGTCAGATAGAGAGCAAAAGCTGCGCAAAGTTGCAATCGATCGAATAATACAGACAAGAATGTTTAAGGAAGCCAATACAAGGAAATTCAGAATATTTAGAGTACCAGAAATGAACTTCAAAGTATCACATTGGACACAAATCATCTTCTGGGATAGGACTGATATCAGTGAACCACCTCTCACTTCTAAATTGTGTGATGAAGAATCGCTTGAGTAGGAAACAAAATGTTTCAAAGTTGAGCAATACCCCATTCACACAGAGAACGTCGAAAGAGCCGTGAAGTTGGTTACAGATGCATCAGCATAAGTAATATCACAGGAATCAAGAGACGGATTTATTAGGTCATGAATATCTTTCTTTTTTTCATTTCCATTATCTTTCTTTCTTTCTTTCACTTCCATTATCTTTCTTGCTTTCTTTCATTTTCATTTTTATCTTTCTTTCATTTCCATTATCTTTCTTTCTTTCTTTCATTTCCATTTTCTTTCTTTCTTTCATTTCCATTATCTTTCTTTCTTTCTTTCATTTTCATTATCATTTTTCTTTCATTTCCATTATCTTTCTTTATTTCTTTATTTCATTTCCATTATCTTTCTTTCTTCCTTTCATTTCCATTAACTTTCTTTCTTTCATTTCTATTATCTTTCTTTCTTTCATTCCTATTATCTTTCTTTCATTTCCATTTTTTTCTCTCTTTCTTTCATTTCATTATCTTTCTTTCTTTCTTTCTTTCATTTCCATTATCTTTCTTTCTTTCATTTCCATTATCTTTCTTTCTCTCTTTCATTTCCATTATTTTCCTTTCTTTCTTTCTTTCATTTCCATTATCTTTCTTTCTTTCTTTCTTTCATTTCCATTATCTTTCTTTCTTTCATTTCCATTATCTTTCTTTCTTTCATTTCCACTATCTTTCTTTCTTTCATTTCCATTATCTTTCTTTCTTTCATTTCCAATATCTTTCTTTCTTTCTTTCATTTCCAATATCTTTCTTTCTTTCTTTCATTTCCAATATCTTTCTTTCTTTCTTTCATTTCCAATATCTTTCTTTCATTTCCAATAACTTTCTTTCTTTCATTTCCATTATCTTTCTTGCTTTCTTTCTTTCATTTTCATTATCTTGCTTTCTTTCTTTCTTTCATTTCCATTATCTTTCTTTCTTTCATTTCCATTACCTTTCTTTCATTTCCAATATCATTCTTTCTTTCATTTCCAATATCTTTCTTTTTTCTTTTCCATTATCTTCCTTTCTTCCATTTCCATTATCTTTCTTTCTTTCATTTCCATTATCTTTCATTCTTTCTTTCATTTCCATTATCTTTCTTTCTTTCTTTCATTTCCATTATCTTTCTTTCTTTCTTTCATTGACATTATCTTTCTTTCTTTCTTTCATTGACATTATCTTTCTTTTTTCTTTCTTTCATTTCCATTATCTTTCTTTCATTCTTTCTTTCATTTCCATTATCTTTCTTTCTTTATTTCTTTCATTTCCATTATCTTTCTTTCTTTCTTTCATTTCCAATATCTTTCTTTCTATTTTTCATTTCCATTATCTTTCTTTCTTTCATTTCCATTATCTTTCTTTCTTTCTTTCACTTCCATTATCTTTCTTGCTTTCTTTCATTTTCATTTTTATCTTTCTTTCATTTCCATTATCTTTCTTTCTTTCTTTCTTTTACTTCCATTTTCTTTCTTTCTTTCATTTCCATTATCTTTCTTTCTTTCATTTCCATTATCTTTCTTTCTTCCATTTCCGTTATATTTCTTTCTTTCATTTCCATTTTCTTTCTTTCTTTCATTTCCATTTTCTTTCTTTCTTTCTTTCATTTCATTATCTTTCTTTCTTTCTTTCTTTCATTTCCATTATCATTCTTTCTTTCTTTCATTTCCATTATCTTTCTTTCTTTCTTTCATTTCCATTTTCTTTTTTCATTTCCATTATCTTTCTTTCATTTCCAATATCTTTCTTTTTTTCTTTCATTTCCATGATCTTTCTTTCATTTCCATTATCTTTCTTTCTTTCATTCATTTCCATTATCTTTCTTTCTTTCATTATTTTTCTTTCTTTCATTTCCATTATCTTTCTTTCTTTCATTTCCATTATCTTTCTTTCTTTCATTTCCATTATCTTTCTTTCTTTTTTTCTTTCATTTCCATTACCTTTCTTTCATTTCCATTATCTTTCTTTCTTTCTTTCATTTCCATTATCTTTCTTTCTTTCTTTCATTTCCATTATCTTTCTTTCTATCTTTCTTTCATTTCCAATATCTCTCTTTCTTTCTTTCATTTCCAATATCTTTCTTTTTTTTCTTTTCCATTATCTTTCTTCAATTTCCATTATCTTTCTTTCTTTCATTTCCATTATCTTTCATTCTTTCTTTCATTTCCATTATCTTTCTTTCTTTCATTTACATTATCTTTCTTTTTTCTTTCTTTCATTTCCATTATCTTTCTTTCATTCTTTCTTTCATTTCCATTATCTTTCTTTCTTTATTTCTTTCATTTCCATTATCTTTCTTTCTTTCTTTCTTTCATTTCCATTATCTTTTTTGCTTTCTTTCATTTTCATTTTTATCTTTCTCTCATTTCCATTATCTTTCTTTCTTTCTTTCTTTCATTTTCATTATTTTTCTTTCTTTCACTTCCATTTTCTTTCTTTCTTTCTTTCATTTCCATTATCTTTCTTTCTTTCATTTCAATTATCTTTCTTTCTTTCTTTCATTTCCATTATCTTTCTTTTTTCTTTCATTTCCATTATCTTTCTTTCTTTCTTTTCCATTATCTTTCTTTCTTTCAATTCCATTATCTTTCTTTCTTTTATTTCCATTACCTTTCTTTCTTCCATTTCCATTATCTTTCTTTCTTTCATTTCTATTATCTTTCTTTCTTTCATTTCCATTTTCTTTCTTTCTTTCATTTCATTATCTTTCTTTCTTTCTTTCTTTCATTTCCAATATCTTTCTTTCTTTCTTTAATTTCCATTATCTTTCTTTCATTTCCATTATCTTTCTTTCTTTCATTTCCATTATCTTTCTTTTTCTTTCTTTAATTTCCATTATCTTTCTTTCTTTCTTTCAGTTCCATTATCTTTCTTTCTTTCTCTCATTTCCATTATCTTTCTTTTTCTCTTTCTTTCTTTCATTTCCATTATCTTTCATTCTTTCTTTCATTTCCATTATTTTTCTTTCATTTTCATTATATTTCTTTCTTTCATTTCCATTACCTTTCTTTCTTTTTCTTTAATTTCCATTACCTTTCTCTCTTTCATTTCCATTACCTTTCTTTCTTTCATATCCTTTACCTTTCTTTCATTTTCATTACCTTTCTTTCTTTCTTTCATTTCCATTACCTTTCTTTCTTTCTTTCATTTACTTTACCTTTCTTTCTTTCATTTACTTCCTTTATCTATCTTTTACTTTCTTTATCTATCTTTTACTTCCATTATCTATCTTTTACTTCCATTATCTTTTATTTTCATTTATGCCTTATTGACATATCAGTCCATGTTTACTCGTGTCCGTCTATATATCACGCACAGAACCTATTCTGTGACTACCGGTATGTGTACCAAACTTTATGCATTCGTACATATCCGTTGATGATTATGATTACGTACGTAGTTACCTTAAATGTAAACACGTTCACATGTATACTTTTTATTTTTTTATTACTTAATTTCTCGGAAGATACTCGTTCATGCTGACGCAAGTGTTCGAATTCCGATGACATCGCCAAAAGCAAGACTTCTTTCTAAATATAATTCTCTCTTAACTCAATTAAAGGAATCTGTAAGTCTTATCGACTATTTAATGTTAAAAAACCAAACTACTGATGATGGAAATTGAACTTTTCCGAAACGTCTGTTAATAAACATGTACCATCTTTTCGTCCTCCTATTCCTCGCTAAGCTACGCTTCCCTAAGAACAAACCATTCAACCAAGTTATCATAGAAAGATATGACCGAGCCACGCTGAAGAAGTACAAAGATTCCAAGAACATTTACCGAAAATGAACGAAAACAAACTGCGACCTTCATTCCTTAAACGTCTGTAAGAGTTATAATTCTATCCCCAAATTTATTAAATTCAAACTACAACAAACGCCTCTACAACTGTAATATATACAAATCGTTCCAGTGCAAATTGTTGAGTAAAGAAATTAAATTTAAGCATTCCAATAGTAAAAGACTTCTTGCTAAATATAATTCTCTCTTTACTCAATTAAAGGAATCTGTAACTCTTATCGACTATTTAATGTAAAAAAACAAACTACTGATGATGGAAATTGAACTTTTCCGAAACGTCTGTTAATAAACATGTACCATCTTTTCGTCCTCTTATTCCTGCTAAGCTACGCTTCCCTAAGAACAAACCATTCAACCAAGTTATCATAGAAAGATATGACCAAGCCACGCTGAAGAAGTACAAAGATTCCAAGAACATTTACCGAAAATGGACGAAAACAAACTGCGACCTTCATTATATATATACAGGGCGTCCCAAAAAATGTATACACACTTTAAATAATTATAAAGGCAGTGTTTATTAAAATACATTTCATTTTCAAAATGTAATAGAATCTACAGACATTATTTAATTGTTTTGTCAACGCCTGTTTTCAAACTGACGTCCGTTCTGGTCCAGGCACTGCTGATAACGCGAAGCAATGGAATCGCAAACATCACGAAACATTTCGTTTGGTATTTGTGTGCATTCTCGTTCAATGGCTGCTCTCAATTCAGCGACTGTTGCAGGTTTTATAGCGTAGACTTTGTCTTTTAAGTATCCCCATAAAAAAAAGTCTAGTGGTGTGAGGTCTGGTGAACGCGGAGGGTATTCTACGAAACCCCTTCGTCCAATCCACATCCACATCGTGCCAAGTACCACTCGCAATACTCCACTCTTCGGTCCGGATCATCTTCATTAATAGCATGGACTAATCTTGGAATGTAACTTTTCCATTGACAGCGCTTCAAAATGCGTTGGACAGACGATTCTGAAATTCCTACCTCACGACTCGCTTGCCGCAGATTTTCTTGGACTTTGGTGATACGTTTCCAGTACTCTTTCTTGCTTTGTGGGGCTTGTCGATGTCCGTGGTCTTCCGGAACGCTTCTTGTGGACATTCTGAACAGTTCCATCGGCTTCAAACTTATCTCTAATTCGAGTGATGGTAAGTCGCGTTGGTGGTGGATCTGTTTGAAACTCCCTCCTAAACTGTCTTTGCAATTCAACTGCGTTTTCACACTTCCAGTAGCATTTTAGAATGAATTTCCTTTGTTCAAAGCTTAGTCCGACTGCCATTATTAATTCTAATGGGTTTAACTTGGAAAGAAAGAAACATCAATTGAGCTATCAGCTGTTAAAGTGTGTATACATTTTTTTGGGACGCCCTGTATATATATATATAGCCCGAATCACAAATTAAATTATTACGTAATTACTCACATCTCGAGGGTAGAGTCTTCTGTTGATTCAAACGGAGGATCATTGCAGATATCATTAACGTTTTGTGTGGAGAGAAGATCATTCCGGTCAGTCGCTGCGAAAAGGTGGAGCGTAGCCCCTGCATAGAAATCCCCGTCTTCAAACAATTGCGGGCTGTAAAGTTCTTCTGAATTACTCATGACGGAGGGAATGTTTGTTTATTCACTGGTGAAAAGAACTGCTGAGAGTTCCAGCTGAAAATGTTCCCTTTTATATACGTGGCCCCGATTGACCCCACCCCAATATTCGATTCGCGAGTTTCCTGTGCGAGAACGAGTCTTTCCGCCAACCAGAGATCCTGGACTCGTTCTCATGCCACACCCATTAGGTTGTGATTGGACGAGCCGCGAATTCTGGGGGGCGTCAAATATAATTTATACATTCCATAGATTTCTTTCAGAAATGAAACAGAACCGTAAGAGAGAGAGAGAGAGAGAGAGAGAGAGAGAGAGAGAGAGAGAGAGAGAGAGAGAGAGAGAGATAAGTTTTGTTTCGAAAATAAAATTTGTTTTTCTGAGATGTCAAGCAAACTGATGCATATCGAAGTGTATTTAAGACCAAAATAACAGGTGTCAGGTGTTTTTCGAAATTTACCTGTCATCTCCACACAGGTGGGTTTTGCTTCCAAGCGCCGATCTACCGCAATCTAAATTCCATCGAACCGATGCGTCCTTCTAGAGCCAAAAACAATATTACAGGATGAGTCAAAAGTCTCCATACATTGGCAAAATGGTCACTTTATTATGCAATCACTTGTAAGTCACAAAATACGCTCTATGTGGGCACCATTACACTGAATGCAAATACGGATGCGTTCCTCCCAGTCATGGCAAACGCGCGTTAACACGAATGCGTTTCTTTAGATGGTCCATGTTTTGTATTTTCACCTGGTACACCATGGCCTTCAAGTGCCCCCACAAGTAAAAATCAAGGGGGGGTGAAGTCTGCGGACCTCGGAGGCCACTCCACGGGACCACGGCGGCCAATCCAGTGACCCGGAAACTACTGATCCAGCCACTGGCGCAAGCAGATACCGTAATGGGGTGGCGCCCCGTCTTGCTGAAAGTACGCTGGAAATCCCCCGTCCTCGTTCAGCATGGACGGCATGACTGTGTCTTGCAGCATGTTTAGATATATTTCGGCATTCAGATTGGTGTCAATGAAATAAGGGGCAACAATTGTGTTGCCCCATATCCCGCACCACACCATCACTTTTCCAGCGCCTTGGGTCTTTGAGGGACTCATCCAGTGCGGGTTGTCATCACTCCAATAACGTACGTTTTGACGATAAACTTCTCCATGAACATAAAAGTTGCCTTCATCTGAAAACAGGATGCCAGCCGAGAACTCCGTGTATTCGTCCACTTTTGTTCTTGCCCATTCACAGAATTCCAGCCGCCTGTCCGGGTCGCTTCGCTAAGATACTGCAACATTTGCACTTTGTATGGATGCCATCTGTGCTCTTTCATAATGCGGACGATACTCCTTTGGCTGACACCGCATTCTGCAAACATCCGTCGAGTGCTTTTTTGGGGACTCTTTGCGAACGCTGCCAGTACCATGGTCGCTGTGCCTTCATCGGCCACTTCTCGGTTAGTCTGCAACACTTCCAGTCTTCTTGAACTTCTCAATGAGTTTGGCAACGGTGTCGTGTGTGATGTGCGTGCCGGGGGCGTGTCTCCTGTTAAAATCCTCGGCAACCTTGCGACAGCTTCCTGATCCTACCAGAAGAATGATCTCTATACGCTCTTCTTCGGACGAAGGCATCTCAGCACATCACCTGCAAAAAAATAAAAAAATAAATAATCATTTATTTATCATGACCATTTTGCCTATGTATGGAGACTTTTGATTCACCCTGTATTTATCAATTGTTTTATTTTATATATATATATATAATATATATATATATATATATATATATATATATTGTGCCTTAAAGATAAATTTATAGTGAAACAAAATAATTCGATAAAAGAGGAAAAATTAATAAGTTACCCCGAAATAGAGTCAATTTCGGCGAAAGACGAGAAATGAAATAGTCATCCTGAAATACATTCTATTTTTAATATAAAGTTATATTAATATTTTTTGTAATAAGGCTTAAAGATATATTGGTGTCTTAAAAATAAGTTTATATTGAACCAAAATAGTTGGCCAAAAGAGGAAAAATGAATTAGTTACCCCTAATTTAATTTCTATTTTGTTTTAAAAATCATATTAATGCTTTCTATGTTATATTTCAAGGATAAAATTGTGTATTATGGCGAAAATTTGTTTTTGTATTAAACTTAGTTTATCTTATTCGATTTTTTGTATAAAAGATCGCACTCCAAACGCCAAATTGGCCTCGTGGTGTTCCACCATGAGAAGCTCGACAGAAAAACCATTGGTGTTGCCTTTTATTGAGACCTTGTCGGTTTACCCCTTGGCTCCTTAAACGTATTTGTGTTTAATAGTTCTGTATATTGAGTCATATTTAGAGAACTTGTCGGTCTATCAGGAGCTGGTAAGTAAAGGAGTGGTGGTGGTGGTGTAATACTGCTTCACTACCAATCGTCTAAGTATAGACGCTTGGTTGTAGTCCTCATATCGATTACGTGATGTTGATGGAATGAATTCCTAAAAGTCTATTCTTAGACGATTGGTTGTAGCCCTCATCTCACTATGTGCTGTTGATGAGATGAGCTCCTAAAAGTCTATACTTAGACGATTGGTGGTGATGTGGTTTTTTTTTGTGTGGTGGTTGTGCTCGTACATATTTTGCTATTGGGGTATTGCATGCATATGTTTATATATATATATATATATATATATATATATATGTGTGTGTGTAATAATAGGGGCTCTACGTGCGTATAGTCGGCGAGTGTATGTGCGTTTGTGTGCGCTTTCAATTCGTTCGAAGGTTATTAATACATGCAGGCCATTTTTACCTTCTAAGCCAACTGTCGGATTAGGCCAACTGTCAACTGGCTGATTAAGCCAACTGGCGTATTTCGAGTTCTAAGTCAAGTGTTGCTACCTTGAGCCCTCTATTCCTCTCTCTCCTCCTCTGTCTCTTAGGTTAGGTATGCCCCTTTGGGGGGTGAGGCCATCCCAACTTCTCCCCAAAGAGGTTAGGTGGACTCTCCCAGCAAGCCAGCTTGCTGGGGGAGTCCTCCCCTTGTTTGGCCCCCTCGGAGTTGGAACTGGGGGAGGGGGTTGGCATTGGCACTCATATGATCCACATTGCAATTGCATATGCACTCTCCCATTGTGCAGCCATACTACTCTATTGTATAATTCATAAATCTTGTGAGTGGGGTTTTAATATCATCTGATATTAGCTTAAATACTTTCACTGGCATTAAACTGATATTAGCGCTTTTATTTTTAAAGTTTTTTAATGTAGCTGTTTGTTTCGTTTGGCAGAATTGGTTCAAAGAAGAAAGTATTTGGTGTAGGTTGTGGCATATATTGTTGGTAGTGACTGTCTGATTCTGGAATGGCAGCTGCCGTATCGCTTCCTATTTTCGAAAAGAAATTGTTTAATAAAGTGGCCATGTCTTTGGGATCAATGCAGGAAATTCCATCCTCTGTTAAGGAAGTTACGGGAGTCGTCTTTTCTTAAAATATTCCATAATCCTTTAGGATTAGATTTTTGTTAGGTAATTTTAGAATAATAGTGGTCCATTTTGGCGGGTTTTATGTGCGAATTTAGTTGTTACAATAATTTAGATATGTTTATTCAATGACAATATCATTCTTCCATAGTTTATAGGGAGAGAGAATGCTTATGGTTTATGCTTACAATGAGGGCTGGAGTGATCCACTGATTGTTGTAGTTCTTTTTTGACACGAGTTTCGACTTTATAGGAAAAATCGTATTAAAAATATCCATTAGTGTGTTTGAGAATGAAATTTTGTGATTCATTAATACATATATATATATAATATATACATATATGCACATATATACACATACGCACATGTATATTATATGAGGGGTCCCGCGTCTTAAGGTACCTAAGCGCCAAAATTAAAATTCGCCACAAATCGCCTCCAAAGTTCAGCAATATTCTGGCAATAGTATCTCTGTTATTAATTGAGCTAGAACGTTCATTTTTGGCTAAATTAGAGTTCTAAGTATGCCAATGAAGATGTTGATGAGTTTTTGGAATAGATTTTCATATTTTATATTTTATATATATATTTTTTTTAATTTTTTGATTTTCTTATTATGCCGAACTTTGGGTGCGATTTCTGGCACAGAATGAGGTGAAAAAAGTGGTTCGCTTCATAAGGTTTTCAACCATACTTCTATTGTCGTAAGGTCATTATAACCCAAACCACGCGATAGAGGAAGGGTGAAAATAGTGATATCCATCAAAAACACGTTTTCGCTTGTGGTGGCGCCTAGGTACCTTAAGACGCGCGACCCCTCAATTATTAGGTTTAATATTTATAACTGTACTTTTTATTTCAAATTTCTACAGTCACTCAATTTGAATTGTGTGATTCTTTTGTCTGCTTCATTATTATTTTTTCCCACTAGGTGACCTTCCGTTATAACATTTTCAGGAATGTTTATACAAAGTTTGTCTCTGATGGTGTTTCTTACAATTTGAGTGGGATTTTCGTTTGGAGAGCCTTGAGGACTCCTGGTCCGCCGATAACGTATAAATCCTTGTGGTTTTGCTGTTCAAGATCGCTGCTTAACCTCTCATTTTCTTGTATTTGGGTGTGTAGTCGATATTATACAACAGTTGTATAATTTTAATTGTTTACAAATTTGACTTAATAATTGCACTTTATACACTAATTGTTTACACTTTTATTAATTTATTATTAATTGTTTACACTAAAATTTAATAATTTATTTAATAATTATACAATAACTGTTTACATTTTTTTAATAATTGTACATATTTATACAGTTTACACTAAAATTTAATAATTTATTTAATAATTATACACTAACTGTTTAACTGTTTAACTGTTTAAATTTTATTTAATAATTGTACATATTTATACAGTTATTTTATACACTTAATTTCAATAATTCCACTTTTTAACATTGGACCGGGAGGGAATATTCTACTGGTTTAGGAGACCATAAAGGTCAATCTCGTAAGTGCAATTCATTTTAGAATGAACTTTAGAAGCAAAAACCTTTAGAAGCAGCAACCTTTAGAAGAATTGAATGCTTCCCTAAAAATGCAAGCTAATGCTGAAAAAATGCCCAAAAATATAGCAACCAAATATATATATATATATATATATATATATATATATATATATATATATATATATACTGTATATATATATATATATATATATATATATAATATATATATTAGTGGTGGACCGGATATCCGCATCATTTTTAACATCCGCACCCGCATCCGCACTTCTGACTGCGGATGTTATGTGGATATTACCTCTAATAAATTATGCAATTTACAATTAAATTAGCTTATAAAGTAGCTTATAAGGCCCAGTCATGCACATTTCATGTAAAGTATTAATTATTAATGAACAAACAAATATATAAACCTGAAAATATAGATACCTGGTAACACAGAAAATTGAATGAAACTTGTTTCATTGAATTTCCTGTGGCTGAAACTCTTGAGAGTTATTATTTTTATCATAATGAAAACATTAATATTAATATTAATTCTTATGCATTGCCTGCCATAATAGTAATATCACGAAATTTGAAAAATTATGTCATATATTCATAATTCTATATTATATTGATAGATTAACTAAATATCCGCATCCGCGGATATTGAAATTAAAAACCCGCATCCGCAGATGTTGAAAAACTAACATCCGGTCCACCACTAATATATATATATATATATGGTCGCTAAAGCGAACCAGAAATGCTCACCGTTTGGGACGTTGAGACATAAGAAGACGGTCACTAAACGTATAAGATAGGTGCTTGTTTACATGTAACTCAGGTTTTATTATAACAGCGTAAAGGGATAATATTTGGAACTGGAAAAAATTGGTTGCTTAAGACAGTTGCTCGTTTAACTCAGGTGGTCGCCCGACCAGATTTTACTGTATTTACAGTATTATATATATATATATATATATATATACCTTGGTTTTGCTACCGCACGAATTGTTTATTCTGACGAAGGTCAAACTTGTCACTCCACCTTAGACCTACAGTTTTACGTAGAATCCCAACCACTGCCCACCATGGGCAGTCAGAAATTACAAAGTCCTCACCGAACTCAATCTCACGACCTCCCGATCAGCAGCCCAGCGATCACTAGGCTACCCAGGGTACCCATTTATCTACCAACCAATTTTTATTGTGTGGGAGGATGGACAGCTGGGTTTTGCTGCGCGCCGCCTGCCGTCACCGGGTCTCGATCCCGGGGCCGATGGATTCGTAGTGAGCGATGCTAACCACTACACCATCGAGAAATGAATTCAGAAATGAATAAAGTTTAATATTCCTTCGATTAAACTTTAACGTACATTATGCGCCAGCATTTTTTTACCACACTTACGCAAACATAAACCCTGAACTCGGGAAGGACACGACCAAACACCTCACGAGTACTCTCGTCTAACTCGTGTCGATTATGTGGAAGTGTTTTGTAAACTTCATTCTATAACTAACGGCTAAGAAAGAGATTATTGGATGTGAGAGAGCTACAGTAGAAAGAATGGTTTGTATAGAAGAGTTTCACGATGAAAACCTCTGCTACGTAAAACTCAGAAAGAAGTTCGTTTGAAGTACGCCAAGGATAGGATCGTCAAAATGATAGATTTGCATCCTGGAAGAAAGTTCTCTGGACAGACGAGACCAAAATTGAATTATTCGGGAACAACGAGCAATGGTATGTATGTTTGGCGAAAATCAAATACTGCATTCGAGGAAGAAACCATCCTTCCTGCGGTTAAACATAGTGGTGGTAATTGGTTCTTTAGTGATGCTTTAGCGTCTCTGGTCCAGGAAAGTTTGTTGTCATCAGTGGAATCTTGAATTCGAAGAAATATCAGGAAATTTTAGGAGAAAATGTATTGCCTTCAGTTAGGGAGTTGCGAATGAGGCGTAATTGGATACTGCAACAGGATAATGATCTAAAACGTAAAAGTAAGAACACCATGAAATGGCTTCAACAAAAGAATTTCAAGTTTCTCGAATAGCCCAGTCAAAGCCCAAATCTCAGTTTAACCGAGACTTTATGGTTTGATTTGAAAAAAGGTGTTCGCAAGAGAAACCCTTCGAATCTGAATGAATTGCGACATTTTCTTTAGAAGAATGGGCTAAAATTTCTACTGAGATATGTAGATTTTTGTAGAAAAATACCCAAAACGAATTATTAAAGTCATTTAAGCAAAAAGTGAACACACATAGTAAATAATTTTATTAAATGTATGAAAACTTATGCATTGTAACATTTTTTATTTTCCTAAAATTTTTTATGCTTTACATTATATGTTGCAGATGAACTAATTATTTTATATGTCAAAATTTTTCCAAATGAAGGGTAAACTTTTTATAACTATCCTATGTATTGTACGAAAGATAAGAATGAATATAACTGAAATATTTCTCTGAGCGAATACTTATGAGCGCCACTGTATATACAGTATATTAGGGTGAACCCCAAAACTCAACTTCTGAATTTCATCACTCAAAACCCTGATTTTTGCTCCTGTGTTATAGAAACTGTATTGTGTAGATTTCGGGGGAATTCCAAAATTATTCTGCGGTTGGTCAGAATGGTTTAAGCTCTACCCCTTTGGCAGGTGAGGGGAGTGACATCAGGTGTACTATCGTCCATTTTCCAGGTTCCCCCACTCAGTTAGGTGAGTATTAGCCTCTCAACGGAAGGGATGTCTTAGCCCCTTAGACACTGAACCAGCTTTCCCTTCCCTACCTGGAGCAGGTACTGCTTCTGCTCTTCACTCTTGGTGATAGAGGTGTTGTAGTCCTGGATCAGAGTGACTCTGTGGTCTGCAAAGTCACTGACCAACAGCCTTTTGATACCCCGGAAGCTCTGGTCAGGTTTCCGGATCCGCAACACCTAGAAAGGCGTTTTCGAAGTCCAGAATGGTAAACAGCTGCAGCGAATTGGCCGTTATGAATAACGACAGATCCTTCCCCTCCACTTCCTTCATCCGAATCCTGTGTGGTGGATCTTCGGCTCCTTCACTGTCAAGGGCAGCGACCATCTTCCTCTTGGTTTCCATGGTCAAACGCTCATCGAAGAATGCGAGTCCCACCAGTTGCTCGTTCAGGTACCACAAATGGTTTCCGAAGACAACCCTGGCAGATTTGGCGACCAGCAGCGTTTGGCTATTTATTTCTTGATGGCCTGGAGGAGGTCCAGATAGTTTGCAGGAGCCATGGTAGCCAGAGGAGATTGAAACTAGGCTTTTAGATAAACCTTAACGATAAAGACGGTGAATTCTCTCAGTGCTGTTTCTTCAAGCCCGGTCAGGCGAAACTGCGACCGAAAGCCACATGATCATCTTCCTAGGAGGAGGCACCTCTCCAAGAAACATTAACGTGAGCTCCAAGAGCTCTCGGTAGTCATGCCTTGGATGACGCTCTTCGAGGGTCTTCCTAGCGAATTCAATAATTTCTTTTTTCCCCGGAGAAATTTCTAAGCTGGCTTCTCCATTGTCGGTTCCAGCATCTCATTGTCGATGGGAGCCTAGTTTTCCTGAAATCGCTTGAATAGAGCGATATCTGAATATATTGGGGGCACGAAGAGGCTGACGAAGACCATCTCAACCATAATCTGCATGTGATAGCTACAAACCAAACACTGGAGATCCCTGTCCAGCTTCCTCTTCATCAGGACGCATGCACCTCCCCTCTGTCCGTTGTTACTGGCGGTGGTGTTGAAGTACATCACCCTGATCTGGTCAGCCAGGTCCTAGTCTTTAATGGTCGATATGACGGCCGATACCATGGCTTCTGCGGATCGGAGGGTAGTTTTGTCACCTCGAGGAGGTTAGAAACGTCGTAGCCAGATACCACCATCGGTAATTGGTCAAATTTTTTTTCTCGTGATGTCAGGCAGCATCTTCCCGTCCCAGTGGACCATAAGTAGAGACACCCGCATCGAAATAATCTTTGATGCTGCTTGCACTTCGTTCTCGGTCCCTTCTGCGAGCCGTCTTAACAAAGGTCCGACTGATGGGCAAATACTTCACATCGTAACCCAGGTTCTTGGCGGTGGCTGCCACAAGGTCAAATGCGGATCGATCGCCGACATTCGTTCGGTGCAATGCTTGCGCTAAATCCGGCATCAGTATGTTTGCACGAGAGGGCCTATTTTTTTTTATGCAGGAAGGAGGGACCAAGGGCAAATGCCGCAAAACACGACACGGCACAGCACGGCCAAAGGGTTTCGAGATGCATGGACACTTTGCATTTGAAAAATTGGAGGTCATAGACATGGGGAAAGGTGGATTGAGGAATATTGCTCCAGAGTTGACTGGTTGAAATTACCGATTAACTCTTGCGTTAGAAAGTTAGACAGAAAAGGAATAAGAATGTGTCGAAAGTCTGGTACTGCGTGCTCTCCTTAAAGGAGGAGGCATGCAGTTACAGAGTTCAGAAGAGCAATGTCCGTTACGCATGCATGTATGTAAATTATCTTTATCGATTAACAACATTAAAGTGTATTCAGTGTGCAGACGATACAACACTCGCTCCTACACACCACGATATAAACTCTCTAATAAATTAAATGAACAAGCAATTAGAACGTGTCTATAAATGGATTTGTGCAAATAAGCTTTTACTGAACTTGACAAAATAAATCATACAGGAGTGTAACAAAAAACCCTGTAATCAAGCACATTCAGAGCTGGGCAATAAATACATTGAATGTATTTAAATACGAAATACTAAATACATGGGGGAAATGTATTTAAATACTAAATACTAAATAAATTTTACGAATGTATTTAGATACTAAATACAAAATACATCAATTGTATTTAAATACATTTGTAAATACATTTTAAATACATACAAATTTTAACATATGCATTCACTAATTCATGAGTAACAACAATATAAAATGCTTGATAAAGGATAAAGAAATAGTACAATCTAATTTC
This sequence comes from Bathynomus jamesi, assembly GCA_023014485.1. NCBI lineage: Eukaryota > Metazoa > Arthropoda > Malacostraca > Isopoda > Cirolanidae > Bathynomus > Bathynomus jamesi. The sequence goes on from JAJOZX010000001.1 coordinate 3,824,195, forward strand.
CGATTATATATTTCCCTTTTTAGAACAAAACAAAAACAAAAGAACTTAGAACTTAGAACTTACGATGTTCAACCAGTGACATATTATACTCATTATATCATTGCAAAATGAGTAACAATTAATGAGTAGATGAGACATAAACGTAAACATAAGACGTAAACATAAACATAAGGCACCTTACGAATTCTCTTTTATTTCACGGTTGCTGCGGATCAAAACCAATCTTTCAAAAGTTTTGTCTGAAAGAGAGTTTCTTTTGGGAGTCAAAGTGATTCCCGCGAATGAGAATATTCGCTCTACCGGTGCCGAAGATGGTAATGTCGTGTTATAGCGGAGGAACAGTCTTTTTATGAGAGGATGTTTTCCCAAACTGTTGAAACATGAACCATGCTGTACTACACTGTCGACGCGTCGTACTGTGCTAGTACAGAACGTGTATTAAACCAGTAAAAGTATTTACATTTTTATATTTTGAGTATTTAAATACATTGTATTTAAATACTCATTAAAGTATTTAAATACTATATTTAAATACATCAAAAACAATGTATTTATAAATACAGTTCTAAATACACAAATGTATTTAAATACGTATTTAATACAAATGTATTTAAATACTGCCCAGCTCTGCGCACATTCCATTAGTAACGAGACACACTTCTCTTGTGTTAAACTTAAAATGAAATTAAAGTTCTTGACAAATTAAATTTCAAAAGCCACATACAACATACCAATCAAATATTTAGATTTCGCTATGTAATATTGAGACTCCAAAAAACAGTTCCCCAGAATGCTCTCCTTATACTGCATTACTCATTTAGTCATGCACGTTTACAGTATGGAATTACAGTATACGGTAGTACAAAGAATTATACAAGATATCCGCTGGAAGTAACTAAAAAAATGCTTACGAACTCTCTGAAACAATGATAACAGACAATCCCACATGGGCGTAGCCAGACATTCAAAACCTATGCGCACGAGGTCGTGAAAATCGAAAATACATCAAATGTCACAAGAAATTGTACTTATTTACAAAAAAATAAATAAATAATAAACTAATAGATAAATAAATAAATACACAAATGAATAAAACATAGAACACTAGACTTAATTTGAAATTTTAACAATAATTCTGAAATAACTATTAAAAGATGACTTGAGTACAGTTTTAGGTATTATGCAGTTATTAGTTATATATCTACTATTACTTGACACTTTCGCTGTTTTATGTAATATGTTCTACTAAATATACAATAAATCATTTAATTTAAAATCATGTAACATTTTCTAAACTTTATATTGCATTTTTTTTATTATCATTTGCCATTATTATTATTATTTTTGTTGTCTCTATCATTATTACTTGCCACTCACTTTTTCATGTAATAAATAATAGTGGGCCGGGCCAAAAATTGAAAAGTCCTCTAGAAAAAAATAAACGGCGTGTTTACTCTCAATTTTGGGTTTGAAGGTCCCATACAAGGTTACAAAAGTCAAATTCTGAAAAATTCCGAATTTTTGCATTTCAGTGATGGCTCTATGTAACAACGTGTTTAAAGGTGTATCATTAGCACATAAAGCATATTTTTGTGATTTTATGGATAATAATTAAACGTAACTATGACTCTGGATGTCTTTATTTCCATTAAAACTACATTTAGCATGCTGGGTGAGGTGCGCATGTGCCTACTACTACCATAGTACAAGTAATAGCATACTTTCACATGTTGAATATTTTCAATGCACTTGCTGGCCAGACATTGGTTTGGTATATGCAATTAAAAGAGTGCAGACAGTGCCAGCTGGTAAAATAATAATAATAATAATACAGGAATACCTCAAAATTCGTCGTTTCGAATTTCGTCGTCAATCTTTTACTACCTATAGTTTCGCAATCCGTCGTCCATATTCGCAGATTCGTCGTTTTTTGAAAAAATTTGAAAAAAACCCGATCAAATTGACGAAATTCAACAGTTTACCAACGTTTAACGTATTATGTTTTGCCGAAAAACGAGTAGAATTTGATTAATTAATCTGTTTAATAACATATTACAGTAAAATGTTTTCTCATTGAAAAACATGTTATAATCTACCTCGAATTTCGTCGTTTCGTATTTCGTCGTGTTATTCCGGAACGAATTAACGACGAATTTCAAGGCATTCCTGTACTGCTAAAGGATAGGTATGTTTCGAATTGTTTCAATATATCTGTGGCTACTACATACTGCCATTCTCACTTGTCTTTGCAGATAGGGAGCTCATCAGCAATGGACCCTGTTGCTGTCATCAAGCGCAAGAGGAAACGTCAGAATGTCAGTGAGGATGTTGCTTCTTCTGCCAAAGCAGCGCTGGTGACCTACGCACACCATCAGCAGAAGGAAAAGCAAGAACTATGACTGTGGGCGATGAGAGAAAGAACCTGGGAGATACCTACTATCTTGATGTTTTACAAAGACTGGAAAATCATTCCAAGGACGACTTAAATGCATTGGAACTCAAGTGGCATAAATCATGCTACTCTTTATTCACCTCTGAAGGCAAACTCAAAAGGCTGCGAAGTCAGCAGACCATGGGTGCATCGGCGACCACAAAAAGTGCAGGCTCTCAGGCTTTTCCCCCAAGGCGTAGACGTTCAACACCAGTGATTGACTGGACCCTCTGCATGTTTTGCCAAAAGAAGACCACAAAGAAACTGCACAGTTTGGAGACAATGGAGAAGTCAGATGACTTGATCCAGCGTGCCAAACACGACCCTGTCATGAGCATACCGTTGTCAGCGGGAAGTGATGTGATTGCAGTTGAAGGCTGCTATCATCTGGCATGTTTGGTGACATTTGAGAGACGTACTAGAAAACAAGCGGTGTCAGAGGAACAGCAAGGACCTGAAAATGAGTGCATGACGAAGGAGTGCAAAGACTTGACAGTAGGCCTGTCTCGTGGTCACGTACACGACATGGGAGACGTCTCGGACAGATACGAGAGTATGTGTAATGACACCGGCATCACCGTGAAATACTGCAGAAGAACAACGTTCTACGAAGATGTTCAAAGGCTGCTTGGATCAAACGCCAGCTATGTACGCCCATTGTCAAGGGGCCCGCTGCTGATTTACCCTGGAGAGAGCTCAGATTTCATCATCTCCAAAGCACTGGCTAAGTCTTGTGAACAAGGTCCTGTCACCTCTGAGTCAGAGTCTACTGAAGATGAACATGCTGATGTCCGCATGTGTGCCACTAGCAGCATATTCCAAGATATGGTACACGTGGCTCTGAAGGTTCGACAAGATCTTCTTGAAACTCCTGGACACTCCGAGACATGGCAAGGTCTTGATCAGGAACACGTTGATCGTGTCATATCCGACAGTCTCTACCTGTTTCTACGATTGCTCTTTGGGGGAATGGATGCTGTGGATGAGGGAAGTGAAGAGGACCAGAAAGTGAAGCAGAGTGTGTGTAGCATTGCCCAGGACATAGTCTATGCAGTCTCCAACCGACGAAAGTTGACACCAAAGCATGTGGGCTTGGGTCTTACTCTGCACCAAGCCACCCGCTCAGAAGCACTCCTAGATCTGTTCCACGCGGAAAATCACACTATTGGTATCGACACTGTAAATAGGATAGACACCACCATCGCTCAGAATATCCTGGAAAGGTATGCTGAGAATGGATGTGTCTACATCCCTGACACCATCGTCAAAGAGAAAATGATTCACTGCTCTTGTGACAATATAGATGTCTTGGCGTCAACCTTAGACGGGAAGAACACCTTCCACAGCACTCAACTGATGGTATGGCAGAGAGGCCCTCCTCCACAGCAGAGTCATGGCCAAAAGGGTGGCAAGCACAAGAAAGAGATCGAAATCTATCAAACCTGATGAACTACAGGAGTTACAAAGGCTAGATCAGGCTACCCTCCCACCTGGCAAGAGGTCATCTCCTCCTGGCTACGACACTGACATAGACGACTTGTCACATGAACCTGAGAGGGACCGGGCACGTGCAAAGGACTTGGACTGGGTGGTGTCACGCATCCATGATGAAGCGATGTTCGTTCCAAGCTGGGGAGTATTCAATAAATCTGTCAGCACTGCGGATCCACCAGTAACGACCGCCAGGATTTTGCCAATCCTGCAGGCACCAGCTGGCATCAATCGCTTCATGGCCATTTCTGAGTATGTCAGCCAGAAGTACACCATCATCACTGCTGATCAGCCTCTGTACAGCAGGGGTAAGGAACTAGTCTGGGCAAACTCGAAATTTGCCAACGTGGTCTTGCTTATGGGAGGCCTCCATATCTGCTTCAACTTTCTGAAAACCATTGTTCAACCCATGGAAAGTGTGGGACTTGTTAGCTTATGAACAAAGGCAGGTGTGTACGCGGCTAACACCACTGAGACAATGCTGGACGGCAAGGCCTACTACCGAGCTGTGAGAGGTCACCAGCTGACGTATGAGGCACTCTGGCGCATCAAGTGTCAGATGTTTGAGTTATGGCTGGCTGCAACTGGCAACGGAGTTGAGAACGTCAAACAGCTTCCCCTCAATGTTGCTTCGCTTTTCAAAGACAGAACTGACATAGATGAGATGCGCGATGCTGTTGACAACTTCTCAGACGTTTTGGCATATGAGAAATTACAGTCTCATGGAGGAATTCAATGACCAGGACTCTGAAAATCCGAACTTCATGCTGTGGTCATCCTACATGGAAATGGTAGAGACCCTACTGGCCTTCATCAGAGCTCAGAGAGATGGTATGTGGAGTCTCCACATAGAATCTATTGCTGCAATATTGCCTTCGCTAACTATCTATGACCTCACAAACTATGCATGTTGGCTCCTGCCAGGCGAACACCTCTCTTCCTCTCTCTCCTTCTCCTCTCTTTCTCTTGGGGGATAACTCCGCCTCCAAATTGCATAACTCCTTGTTGCTCTTGCAACATTCCCCCCTCCCCCATTTGGGAGGATGCCTTGCAAGAAGGGGTTTGGCACTGGTGCCAGCATTCTTGCAACATTGATCAACATTTGCAATTGCAGTGCACCCTCTCCTCCTTTTGCACCCATACTACTAACGCTTACTCTAGCAGACCAACTAACTAAATATAGTTTCCTCATCTCTATCGTAATGTGATTTTCCAGGCCAATCTGATAAGCAAAAATATGCAAAGCAAAAGTAGCGATATTGTTGCGGCCAAAAATATAACAGCTTGCCGTAACTATATATATCATAAAATAAAATATAGAGCTGTAGGGTAAGAGCTTTAATAAAAGCAAAGGAAATGGCCTAAAAACTTGGTGCCGATTCAGCGTTTAAGCTGCCTTCACGCAGTCGTCGTAGGAAACGCCTGTTCATCAATGAAGGTGAAGATGAAGTTATTACTACGAACCCGGAAACCAAGTTCAAAGTTGATTTTTCTACCAGCTTGCAGATACCGCGAGATTTTCAATAGAAGAGCGGTTTGAACAGATGACACAACACGTGGACTTTTGGGGTTTCCTTTATGATCTGAAACAACTTCCTGACAAGAAAACTTTATTAAAGAACTGTATGAATCTTCATCACGCATTGAGAGACGGAGAAAACTGTGACAGTAACGATATCGACCTTGGCGAAGAGCTAGGCTATCTCACAAGTTTGCTGGCTAAGGATTGCAGCACTCCTCAAGTAGTATTACAATTTATTTTGAATAATAATCTTTGTGAATGAACACCTGCGTATCGCTCAGAATGTTATTAACCTTGCCTGTCTCTGTGGCAAGTGGCGAGTGGAGCTTCTCAAAGTTGACGCTCATAAAGGCCATGTGATCGATCATGTGAGACGACAGGCTTTCTTCGCTAGCTAACCTTTCAATTGAGAATGCTGTGGCTCACAAAATAGACCTGCTATATGCTATATCAGATTTTGCGGAGCCAAAGGCACGAAAAGTGAACGTTTGAATATGTTTTTTCTTATTATGTATAAAATAAAGCTTTTTTACATGAATCTTTCGTTAAAATACGGGCAGGGGGAACCGAATACAAAGTTCGCACAGGCCACAATTTTGCCTAAGACTGGCACTGGTAACGCACACAATTTTCACTGACCATAGCCTAATTAACATGCAATTAAAAATAGCAACCGGGAGTTCAAATACGCATCCCAGAGAGTCAGAAGGGAAAGTGTAAATGAAAATTTAAAGAAATTACAGTAAATTGGGAACTGCTGCTTTAGGGGAAGACTCCAGAAGAAATACTATCTCTAGTAAAAAATGAAAATATACCTACTGGTACATTGCTGAAACATGTTCTGAAGAGACAGAAAAGAAAACGTAGCAAGATCGAAAGAAAAGTCAGGACATTATTTAGACCAGGGCTCTTCGTCCTTTTGCGCAGTCGTATACCCTTTGCAAAGATCACCAAATAGTCATATACCCTCGATACCTGGATCAGGAAAGAAAAGGAAAAAAATGTTTATTAGGATCACTTCCTCACAAATTCAACAAAAATCACGATTCCCTACAAAAATTATGAAATTATTTTATAAATAAGAAATATATTCGGGTGGTCCGAAAAAAATGACGCATTTTTTAAAAATTTATATCTCAGTAACCCCCTTCCTTATCATGACAATTTTTATATGCAAGATACTTTCAAACTTCTTTTTTTGAATGCAAGAAACGGAATTCTGATATCTTTTATAGTTTTCTCGCAATTAACAAAAGTAACAACATGGGTCAAAAAAACGAATATCATGAGAAAGGAAAAATTTAATCAGAAATTTAACTAATTAATTTACAGTAAATGATCGATTGGACCACCACTCTGTTGACACACTAATCTAAGTCTTTTCTTCCACACAAAAATAATACTTCTTACTTCATTAATGCCAATTTCTTGCCAAGATTCAAGTATTTTACTTTTTAATTCTGATTCGGTGAATTTTTCTCGTCGACCTCGGTAAACCTTCTCTTTTAGTAACTCCCAAATTGAGTAGTCCATAGGATTACAATCTGGGCTTTGTGGTGGCCACTCATTTTTCGTTATTAATTTTGGTGTATTGCTAATCAGAAACGACTGTGTGGCGTAGCTTGTATGCGACGGTGCTCCATCTTGTTGAAATATGAAATCATTTTCTTGATACAGGCGACGACAATCCGGCAACAATTTTGTTCTTAAAAGTTCAATGTAATTTGCAGAATTCACCTTTGTCTTTTCAGTTTCAATAAAATGAACATCTGTCTTGCCATTCCAAGAGACCCCTGCAGATATCATAACCTTTTTGGAGAATCTTGACGTTTCATGATACAATCTGTTTATTGAAATGTCACACTTTTTACCAAGCCCGTAGACAACATCATTTTGACGGTTTCGCGGAATTTCTAGAGTGAAATCTTTTTCATCCGTGAAGACTATCTTTTTAATATCAACGACAGAGAAATTATCAAGTAACATTCTGCACCTTGTTTTTCTTTTATCCTTAACAGTATCACTTTTTCTAGAAGATACTATTCTTTTGAAGGCTTTTAGTTTTTGTGCTTTAATTATTCGGTGTACAGAAGTCTTTCCAATATTCAAATGTTTAGCAATTGTTCTTTGTGACAAATGACTTCCTGGTTTATCTTCTTGAGAGCAGATTTTATCGTTGATGTAATCCACATTTTCTGGAACCGAAGCTGTTTTAGGTCTACCGCTTCCTGGTTTTCTGGCAGTACTTCCCGATTCGCGAATCTTCTTTAAGAGTCTTTCCACTGCACGCCTTTTCCACTTTTTGCCGGGAAACTCTTGCAATAACCTTCCAGTCTTCCATTCTTTTTCACAGTAACAATTTTTAATGAGAATACGATCTTCCTCTGACAACATCATTAAGGGTACTGACGAATTGTTAAAAAATAAAAATATCCACAATTTGACTTGTTCATTCCTGTAGAGTTTTGTAATAACTTGCAAAAATATCGCATGATATCGTATAAAAATGATATCGTATAAAAAACGGATATTATATTGCGATTTTTGTTTTTTTGACCCATGTTGTTACTTTTGTTAATTGCGAGAAAACTATAAAAGATATCAGAATTCCGTTTCTTGCATTCAAAAAAAGAAGTTTGAAAGTATCTTGCATATAAAAATTGTCATGATAAGGAAGGGGGTTACTGAGATATTAATTTTTAAAAAATGCGTCATTTTTTTCGGACCACCCGATATATATATATATATATATATATATATATATATATATATATATATATATATATATATATATATATATATATATATATATGTGTGTGTATATATATATATATATATATATATATATATATATATATATATATATATATATAAATAAAGGGTGTTCCATAAGTCTGGAACCATAGGGTAAAATAAGTAATTCATGTTTTTCCGTTTATGCAAGTGCCCATTATTTTCTTTCAGTAAGGAAGAATGCATCCAGGTAATTCTGCCCGTAGGAGTCGGAGTCAGAGGGAGGTCGCTGAGGAATTTAACAGATTGCATCCGGTCCGCGCGCCGATAACACACAACTGTGTCGGTAAACTTGTAGTAAAGTTCAGGGAAACGGGATCCATAGGAGATAAACCACTCAGTGAACCTCCGAGGACATCCACCGACGATGACAGCCGCTACCATCCTCGCTCATTTCACAAACAGTCCCCAAAAGTCTCTTCGGCGTTTTTATTGTCGTTTTTATCATTTTGCCCTATGGTTCCAGATTTACGGGATACCCTGTATATATGAATAATTATAATTAATGTGCTGGCTGTTGCTTTTGCAATATTTTTTGAAAACCTTGGAGTAAAGCAGAAATGAAGCAAGGAAACTCAAACTAAACTTGAGAAAAAAATACTATTACAATAGAAACTGACGTAAAACAAACATTCATCCAAAAGACAAACGCGGAGGAAAAGAAGGTAGCAGAAAACCAAAAATAACAGTGATCAACAATTTTTTAAAAAGATTCTATTAATTTTTATACGCTGATTTCAGATAAACTACTGTAGTGAAAAAATTCCATGACGTCATATTTCATAGTTATGTCATCATCATTTACAGGTATATTATAGTGTATTATGTATGTACATTCTTACTAAGTATGTAATTTTCCATATATACCTCTGATATAAAAAAAATACTCAGTGTCTTCGTAGGGTAACTCCAAAAGATAAGTATAAATATTTCTCAGTGTTAAATTTATTTTCAGCGACAAAATTTTGTACGTGAATTGTACATGATCACACAGGTACGTTGGAGGCATACGAATGAGCACGGAAAGTGCCTTCTGGCTCAGCGTCTGGTACTCTGGAATGCAGAGAAGGGATACTTAGAAGTCGTCATAGCTCTCGAAGGACCAAAAGGCCATTTTCTGACCGAAATCAGTCTTCAGGTCAATGAGCTCTCCGCTCAGTGATCCGATATCAAAATCCTCGTCGGTGAACGGCTGAACGATCCACAGCATGGAGTTGAGATTTGAACTCGCGGTATCAGGAAAATATACTTCAAGATTTTCGCTGAGAAGCTTGAGATGCTCGTTGATGAGATGTACCATCTTTGAGTCCAACGGCTCTCCTCCTGACATCTCTGACTCCCATCCACAGGTTTTCAGAAAGCCATAAAAAATTGGAAAATCACTGAAGTCGAGCTGTTTTATCTTCGACACCCAAAGTTTCAGTTCTCACTTGAGACTGTCCACTTTGCTCATAGCCGCAAAAATATCTTGATTCTTTCCTTGAAGAGACAGGTTCAATTTAGTGGTAAAAGAGCTACTGGTAAAAATAGTGAATGGTAAAATTATTCCTTGCTTGAAAGCGTTGAAAAATTATTAGGCCCTATTTAGAACAGGAAAATAGATAGTAAAATTGATCTATTTATTGTTGGGTTATAGTACTACAAAACTCACCGTTTGTAGGGCAGTTATCCTTCCGAGTAAGAATTGCCCGAATGAAAATAGATAATAAAGGAAAACAAAACCTAGTACACTTTATAAGGCACTATCACAAGCTAAAATTACTAGTCATTCGCTAAAAGAATAAGTTTCAAGAGAGAAATTTGAACGTCTTATTTTAAGAATGGCAAAGCAAAGAGAGATGAGAATCCCCGTTTTCTGCTCGTTTTCTATTTTTTTAAATTTTTTTTAGAGGGGGGGACCCAAGGGAAGACGATTTTATTGTTTATTTATTACTTTATTTTGCTTGGAAATTTTAAAAGTTGCTACACATGGCAAGAATTTTATCAGCCCAGTCGTCATGTATATGTATACCCAGTGGTGTAGTGCTAAATAAAGAAGTGAGGGAACGCATTTTGAAAGTGTTACTCAGATGCGGGGAGGACAATGGCGAGCGCGGCGAGCCCATACAGCTGGGGGTCCGGGGGCACTGTAAGCCCCCCGGGAAATCTTTTGAAATCTGACCAATTTCAGGGATTTTTGAGGTCATATGCACTGGATATTAGGATATATTCCAAGGTTGAAGATGCAGTATTTCCAGTGTCATTAGATATACGACATCCAGTACGATCAATAAAAATAACTAACAACTGGAATGATTAACTAAAAAAAAGATAACAACTGGTACGCCGTGGTGACTGTTTCACCAGATCTTTATAGGCTAGCATTGCCTCAGTCGAAGCTAAAAAGAAATGAAACAGTTAATGATTCTTTCTCATATTTCTTCTAGGGGTGGGAATTAAAATTTCATGATGTTAGAGATTTGTAAGTTCGGATTTATTTGAAATAGTGAGGGAACGCCGTTCCGTCTACCAAAAAAAGTAAGGGAACGCCGTTCCCACGCGTTCCCACAGCACTACACCACTGTGTATACCCCCAAAAATTTCGTATACCCAGCTGTATACCCCATCTCTGCCGTATACCCCCTAATAGAATTAGTATACCCCTGGGTATACCGTATACCCAGGTTGAAGAGCACTGATTTAGACAACGGAAACAAACCGTAGAAAAAATCCATAGATGCAGAAATGAAGCAAGGAAACTCAAACTTGAGAAAAAAATACTATTACAATAGAAACTGACGTAAAACAAACATTCATCCAAAAGACAAACGCGGAGGAAAAGAAGGTAGCAGAAAACCAAAAATAACAGTGATCAACAATTTTTTAAAAAGATTCTATTAATTTTTATACGCTGATTTCAGATAAACTTGTGAAAAAATTCCATGACGTCATATTTCATAGTTATGTCATCATCATTTACAGATATATTATAGTGTATTATGTATGTACATTCTTACTAAGTATGTAATTTTCCATATATACCTCTGATATAAAAAAATACTCAGTGTCTTCGTAGGGTAACTCCGAAAGATAAGTATAAATATTTCTCAGTGTTAAATTTATTTTCAGCGACAAAATTTTGTACGTGAATTGTAGGTAAACGTTTTCCATATGCATTATACAGTATACACATACAAATCTCTATCTCTCTATATCTCTCTCTCTATATCTCTATCTCTCTCTATCTCTATCTCTCTCTATTTCTCTCTCTCTCTCTCTCTATCTCTCTCTATCTCTCTCTATCTCTCTCTATCTCTCTCATCATAGGAATAACGGAATCCTGGATTCAATCTGAATCAAGGGATTTTGAAGGAGAATTTGAAATGGTAGGTTACAAAATGTTTAACAAAGATAGGAACGGAAGGGAAGACGGCGGTGTACTTTTGTATATTCGTGACTTCTTACACCCGGTAAACATTAATATCGTATCTGCTCATGAAATGTTGGGAATTGATCTAAACCTAAATAATAAAGGAGTGCATCTACTTCTAGTATATAGGCCACCTCACTACCCCGTTGATAAGGATATAAACTTGTATAACCAATTAAGCAGAATAGTGAATAATAAGATCAGTGTGATTTTTGGTGATTTTAATTGTGGGAATATAAATTGGGAAAACAAAACAGCTGATGCTGAGGGCTCAAGACTGTTGGAATTCGCCAATGATAACACCAGTACACATTTGAAACGTTTTCGATCGATATTTACAAACTAGTTGGTGATTCTATATAATTTGAGTGCGCTGATCTCAAAAATATAGTTAGTTTTTCCCTATCACGTATGGTTTTCTTACTACAGGGTGTGTCATAAATCCCCCATTTATCCCCAAATGTGAACCATCTTATCGAGACCAACGTTGGATTGCACATGCTAAACCATAAATTTTGTTGTTATAGACTACAGTAACGCTTACATAATAATGTAGGGTAAATATATATAACAACCAGTCCCGTTCCCAGCAAAATACTCTCTCCCCTCCCATCAATGGGTGGTTAACATTTGGGGACAGATGAGGTATTACAACACCCCTTGTAGCACGAAATCTTTAGGTGATAGAGTAAAACCTAATTAAAGCAGAATTAAATAGCTCCTAGCTCTTGGACAAGCATATTGCTTGTTTATGAAAGAATAAAAAAATAACTGAAAGGAACAAAATATATTTACCTTCTTTTCTTGCAAACATTTCAGGATTTATTCCAATGACTTAAGACTACGAAGGTAGATCTGACTAATGACGACTAAACCGGTGCTTCTTTCATGTTTTCTTATGCTGTGCGTTAGGCTGATCTCGTTGCAGACACCAGCAGTAATCCGCCATCATATTTGTATGCCATCTTCCTTGATATCTTCTTTCCATGGTTTTGATGTCCTGGTGAAATCGTTCCCTTTGCTCCTCACTGACATCTCCGAGATTTTCGGGAAAACGGTCAAGATGCAAAAATAAGAAGTGAACTTTCAGGCTCATGTTGCAGCCTAAGGCGCAAAACTTTTTAAGCATATTTTCCACCAGTCTTTCATAATTTTGGCTTTTGTAGTTTCCCAAGAAGTTTTCAACAACATCTTTGAAACCAAGCCATGCTTCTTTTTCTTTATTGGTCATTGCGTTCAGGAAATGATCGTCTGTCAATAACTTTCTAATCTGAGGACCTATAAAAACACCTTCCTTTATTTTCTCGTAGCTAATCTTTGGATATTTTGAACAAATGTACTTCAAACACTTACCTTCTCTATTCACTGCTTTGACATACTGCTTCATCAAACCTAACTTAATGTGCAAGGGTGGTAGGAGGATTTTATTTGGTTCAACTAGATGTTCATGTAAAATGTTCTTTGATCCTGGGGTAAGACTCTCTCTAGGAGGCCAAATTTTCCTCTTCCAGTGCTGGTCACGTGCTCGACTATCCCATTCGCAGATGAAACATGGCATCTTAGTGTATTCTGATTGCTGCCCAAGTTACATGCAAAGGACTTTGAGATCCCCACACAATATCCATCTGTGATTTTGATACTGAATTTTTTCCAGAAGCAGTTTCATGTTATCATAGGTCTCTTTTAAATGAGTAGAATGGGCCACTGGGATTGATGCATATTTGTTACCGTTGTGCAGTAACACTCCTTTTAGACTGGTTTTAGAGGAATCTATAAACAACCTCCAGTCACTGGTTTGGTATTCGATGCCTAGCTTGCACACTAATCCTGTGATGTCCTTGCAAAATACCAAGGGACCATCTTCTTCGAAAAAAGGCACGAAGTCTTTCTCACGATTTCTGTACCAAGCGAAGTATGTGTCGGATGCCAATAAATTGTTCTCCTGCAATCTAGACCCCAAAAGTTCCTGCAGAGTCCTTAGGCAGATTTAAATCCCCGACTAAGTCATTTAGTTCGGCTTGGATTAATGGTTTAGGAGGATCTCGGTCAGCTGTTGGCTGTTCATAAACATCATCATTGTCTGGATTTGGAGCTGAATCAGAATCTGAATTGTATTGACCAGACTCTCGGGTGGGCGAAGAATAGGAACTTCTGGACCATGGGGTACCGGCCTTATTGCAGATGGAACACTTGGGTATTGAAGGCTCTCTTTATTCTTTGCGTTATAACCTTTAACATTGCAAGAACAGAAGTAGCAGTCGTCGGTATGGTTTCTAGGCTCGCGCCATACCATAGGGATCCCAAATGGCAAACTTTTCTTTTTACCTTTGCTCCAATTCCTTAGTGTCGCAACACACGTAAGACAAACCTTGTGGAGCCCAACTTTTGTCTTGATCTCCTAATTTAATTCCAAAATAAGCATGATAAGCTCTCTTAACCCTAGAACACTGAACATATGTTTGAGTCACACAAACACTGAACATGGGTATATTATACCCGACATTGGAAAATAGAAAAAAAATAGTAAATATGCATATTTATTTAAATTAACAATTACACACTAAAGGTAATGCACCTTACTATTACTAAACCTAATATTAACTCTTAACTCATACAAATAAGGTTCGTACTGAATTTAGAAAAAAATATTGAAAAAGCAAAAAAAATAAAAAACATTTGAGAAGTTTTTGGAAAAACATCACCAAAAAAAAACGGCTCCATCAATTTCAACCAAACTTCCCCAAACCCTTCCCAGGTATGCTGCCTCTGCTCACAGGGGGTCTCCAGTACCCAGTCCATGCGCAAACTGTAGGGAAGAGAGGTGGAAACAACACCCTTTTTTAGTACACGAAAAATGGCTTATTATTCACTATAATGCGATTTTAGCCTATGATACCCCCTGTAAATGAGTACTAAGTGATATATGAAGACTATTACAATAAAAATAATAGTTTTAGGTATATTCCTGGAACATTATAACTTACCCCAGCCCCACATGCAGTTGTCAGGGGTCACCACCACACAGTCGACGCGCAAACTGTAGGGAAGAGAGGCAGGAAAAGAGGCTTTTTTAGTACACAGCCTTTTTTATAACAAAGCCTTTTTTAGTACACAGAAATGACTACATCACAACAAAATAATGGTTTCAGGTGTATTCCTTGACACTTACCTCAGCCTCACATGCAGTCGCAGCAGTAGGGGTAGTAGTGGCTCGGGCAGACAGGTAGGCGACATCCGTGACACCTGAAGCGGGTCTTCTTGTCAGCCTTTGACTGACACTTAGAGCAGCGGACCATGGGCTCCCTCATTTCTGCTGCTGACGGCCCTGCAACATCACCCATGACAGAGGGGTTGAGCAAGCACACTTTGCTGATGACTTGCCTGACTTGCCTGTGCTGAGTAGGGGCGTTCAGGCGGTTCTCAGCTGAGGGCTTGATCAGCTGTAAGGCTAACTCCCGCATGTATGTTCTCCTTTTTTCAGCTGGATGCCTCCTACCCTGCCAGCGTTGTCCTTGTGGATAAGCCAGGAATTTATAACAACTGCATTTATAATGCCAAAGAAGAGACACAGCGGCCACCTTTTCGTTTTCCTGCTGCAGCTGTATGTGGCACACATTTGGTCGAACGTGTCAACTCCTCCTTTTGTCTCATTATAAAACTGAATAATCTCTGGCTTTCCATTTTCATTCATAGTCGGCTGCGTGTGCATCGACGACATCAGGAGGACATTCTTCGTTTTTGTGGTCGTGTCTGGCACGTATGACACGAGCGTCATGTCCTTGGTGAAGAGGAAGGCGGTGCTACCTGGCGTGTGGGTCACCTTATCTTTCACCACATCTGGTACTTCCTTCTTATTCCCCTTCACTGTGCCCACCAGTGTCATGCCACAGTTATGGAGAAGGTCGTGTATTAGTGGCACAGATGTAAACCAGTTGTCGGTGGTGACGTTGCGGTTGGTGTGGTGGTAGGGTCGTGTAAGTTCTTTCGTAAACATATGGCCTAGCTGCAGTCCATCTCTCGGGCGAGTTCCCTGTTTCCCCAGGTAAGAATACCTGTCAACAGGTACTTACTTTTGACGTCATTTGCCAAGACAAGTTTTATTCCATATTTTGCTGGCTTATTTGGTATATATATTCTAAAGGGGCATTTACCCCTGAAAGCCAGCAACTGTTCATCTACAGTGAGGGTCTCGTTGGGCGTGTAGTGTTCCTCACAGTAGCCAATAAACTTGTCCCACACACTCCTGATTGGGGCTAATTTGTCGTGGGCCCGCCTCTCTTCCCGTGTGTTTGCGTCATCAAATCGTAGGCAGGTCAACAGGAATGTAAATCTAACCTCCGACATAGCTGCCCTGTAGAATGGAGCCCCCGAAACAGGGCACCACAATTCCTTTGTGGACAGGTGGTTGTCACGCCTGTACCCACTAAACACCAACACACCTAGCAGGGCACGTATCTCTGCTGCTGTTGTCCTCTGCACAGTGGATGTTTTCTTCTTGTACTTGATGGCTACAACATCAATCTTCTGATTGGTCCACTCCACTATTTCATTTATGATATCATCAGACAAAAATAGCTTGAAGCACTGCTCTGGGGTGGTGGCCTGAGCAGCTGCTTGGGTGGGACCGGGCGTGAATGGTGGAATAATGTTCCTTGCTGCTGTTCGTGTTGCTGCGGAGACCTGCGGCCTTGTGTGCCACACAAAGCCTGATTTACTTTTCACTGTTGTCGTGGGAAAAGTAACAAGCAGGTCCTCATCCTCATCACGGCGTCGTCGTCGTCCCCGGCGAGCAGGAGGAGGAGCAGAAGCAGGAGGACGTGCAGCAGCAGGGGTGATAGCAGCAGGGTCATCAGGGTCATCTGAGTAAGCAGAAGGGCCAGCAGCAGGGTAGGAAGAAGGGCAACCAGCAGGAGGGTAAGCAGAAGGGCCAGCAGCAGGGTTAGCAGAAGGGCCAGCAGCAGGGGTGGCAGGGTCAGCAGCAGGGGTAGCAGGCGAGGCGGTAGGAGGGGGACGCCTAGTCCTACCAGTCCGACCACGTGCTCCCTTTCTCTGCCTACGACGGGGTGCTTGGTCTGTGTCAGAGTCACTAGTTTCTATGCCACTACTCATATCCTCTGGGTTAGCCACAAAGTCAACATCATTATCACTATCATAAAGCTCTTCATGTTCTAACACATCACTTTCTTCGTCACTATTGAGTCCAAAAAGAATAGCATCCACTTCCTCCTCAGTTGGATTTTTATGGTAATGGGAAGCCATTATGGTCAGGATAACTTACTAATGGTATAATAGTTTATCTGAAATATTATTCACAGCCTGAAATGGAAAATAAATAATTAGTACACTCGCACCTTGTACACTAACACTGAACTCGGGTATAATACACCCGATTTTTTCTTTTACTATTATCACTGAACTCGGGTATACCGTACCCGATCACATGATTATAGAAAATTCCAGGGCGCGGAGCGGAGCGACATGACCTACCTCTGTCAGGGCTCGGGACAGACTGAAGCTACTAAGGATACCAGCTGCCTGCCTCCACGGGAACACCACGTAATGCGCGTGACGTCATGGCGTTCGGGTATATTATACCCATGTTCAGTGTTCTAGGGTTAATGAAGGTCGTTACATTTGTCCTTTGTTTTACAACATACCGACCACAAATATAACAAAATATGTCTCGACTATGGGTACATCGTCTAGAAGCCATTATTAAAATTTTAAAGACGTAATGTTAGAATTATCTATCTGAAAAATATGAAAAAACGAAATTAATTAAAGATAAAAAAGGTAAAAAATTACAAAACGCCCCAAAATTTTTTGCTAATAACTTTAAAACTGTGAATGATAGAAAAAAACTGGTAGCATTTTTGAATTCAGCGCAGCGAACTGCTTCAGAATCACAACTCAAAATAAAGAAATCGATTTCAATGCAGACCGGTGTAATTTATTAAGTCAATGTGTAGACGGTCCTACAAGGGGTAGTAATAAACTAGACCTCATACGAACGAAGATGACCTAGTCTCTAACCTGACTATTGGTGAAAATTTGAGTAACAGCGATTATAATTTGATTCGGTTTGACCTCAGTGTTCCAGTTAATAAACGCGAAAAGACTCGTGAAAGACTGGATTTCTCCAGAGCAAATTTTGAAAGTCTCAGAAGTATCATAGTTTAGACACACTTGAAGTTCTAATAAATGAGGGTGTCAATGTCACCTGGAGCTCGTATAGGGATCAGTTTAGAATATTACAACACTTTTATATCCACTAAAATAGTTTCCTTCTCAAGTTAGGGCGCGTAGTATTAGTTTTAATTTTGTTGTTGTTTATAGACCTCCCGTTCAACCCCTCGATATAGATACTAGATTTTACTCACTTCTTGGTAATTTTATTGACAATCGGAATAGTATAATTGTCGGAGACTTTAACTGCCCTAATGTTAATTACGAGAATTTTACGGGTAATGAAGAGGGTTTGAGACTGGTTGAGTTTATGGACGATAACTTTTTACGACAGATAGTTACCGAACCAACGCGCGGTGATAATATTTTAGATTTGGTGATGACGAACGGCGAGAATATAGTCGAAGGTTTAGAAGTAGGCGAGAGTTTAGGATGTAGCGATCATCAAATTCTTAGGTTTAAGTTATTGATAGATAACACTCAGGATAGTAACGTAATAGAAGTCCCTGATTTTCGTAGGGCTAATTTTGATAGTTTTGCTGATAGGATGAGAGTAGTGGACTGGGATAACTTATTTATGGGTAATGACACAAATTTGCGTTGGGTGGCGTTTAAAGAAAGTTTTAGGAATATTGAAAGGGAGTTTATTCCTCGTAGGCCCAAGCGCACTAGAAATCGTGGTAGGCCGAAGTGGTGGACTAGGGAAGTAGGCGAGTTCATAAACGAGCGTAACAGAGCGTATAGACTTAACAAGCGCAATGGCCAGGTAACTAACTTTAATAGATATATCGAGCTTAGACGTCAGGTTAAAAGATCAGTTAGGAATGCTAAGCGTAATTTAGAGATACTTATAGCTGCGGATAGTAAAAAATAACATAGGCCCTCTAGTGGATGTTAATGGCGCTTTGGCTTCTGACGCTCAGGCGATGGTGGGTATTTTCAATAACTTTTTTGCGACAGTTTTTACCGTAGAAGACGTAAATAATGTCCCCGACGTGAACGATATCGTTCCATTTAGTAGCGAGACTATTTTTGGATGAAATAACTGTTTACGAGGCTGAGATTACGCATTATATCGATAGGCTAAAAGTTAGCAAGGCTCCAGGCCCTGACGCTTTTTATCCTAGACATTTGAAAGATTTGAAAGAAGTTATCGTAGGCCCCTTAACGAAGATTTTTAATCAGTCACTCGAAACGGGGACTATTCCTGAAGATTTCAAATTAGCAAACGTCACGCCTCTTTTTAAAAAAGGCGACGGCGCGGTAGCTAGCAATTATAGGCCCATTAGCTTAACGTCAATTGTCGGTAAACTTTTGGAATCCGTAGTTAGGGATCGTATTATCGATCACTTAGAAAGTAGAGATTTGATTAATAGTAGTCAGCATGGGTTTCGACGCACTAGGTCTTGTTTAACAAATTTGTTTGAATTTTATAACGAAGTAGTGCGCGAATACGATAGGCATAGAGCAGCTGACGTTATTTATTTAGATTTTAAAAAGGCGTTCGATACAGTTCCGCATAGGAGACTAATTGCGAATGTTAAAGCGCACGGTATACGCGGTCAGGTAGCTAACTGGTTAGAAGAATGGCTTCGTGCTAGGAGACAGAGGGTCGTAGTTAATGGTAGTGAATCGGGGTGGTTAGATGTAGGTAGCGGTGTCCCACAGGGTTCAGTGTTAGGCCCATTGCTATTCGTAATTTTCATTAACGACATAGATGTAGGATTGACTAGTAACGTGTCAAAATTCGCGGACGATACTAAAATAGGCGGTAAGGTTGTTAACGAGGACGATAGAAATAGGATCCAAAACGATGTAAATAGGATTATGGAGTGGACAGATAAGTGGCAGATGCAATTTAACGTAGACAAATGTAAAGTTTTGCATATAGGTTCTCGCAACAATAATTACGCGTACACGATGGATGATAGGGAGTTAGCGAGCGTTGACGAGGAAGTAGATTTAGGCGTACGCGTATCTAAGGATTTAAAGGTTAGGAACCAGTGCCTGGAGTTTTGCGCAAAAGCGAATAGGATGTTAGGCTTCATAGCGCGTAATTTCGAATTTAAATCGAAGGATATTATATTGCCCCTTTACAAGTCCCTAGTCAGGCCTCATTTAGAATATGCCGTTCAGTTTTGGTGCCCGTACTTGCGTGAGGATATTGATAGGTTAGAAAGGGTTCAGCGTCGTGCCACGAAACTTATTCCGTCATTGCGCAATAAGCCTCATGAAGATAGGATTAAAGAGTTAGACCTGTATTCACTCGAAACTAGGAGATTAAGGGGGGAGCTTATTGAAGTTTTCAAAATCGTTAATAACATCGATAACGTAAATTTTGATAAATTGTTCACTTTCGATAATAGTAATACTCGCAATAACGGATTTAAGTTGCGTGGCAGACGTTTCATTACTAATATCGCTAAAAACTTCTTTACGTTTAAAGTAATTGATAAATGGAATAATCTCCCCGCGTCAGTCGTTCATTCTACCAGCGTTAATATGTTTAAGAACCGTCTTGACAGACATTTTAAAAATATTAACGTTGTTTAAAATTAAAAAAGAAAGTTAACAACAGGAGCTCTGGTGGTGGTGCTCGAGGATGAGTCTGTTGACGATGAATGCCAGCTTGTGACATGCCAGCGTGTGATGCTAGCAATAAAAAAAAAAAAAAAAAAAAAAATTAGACTAACACGAACGTAGATGTAGCTTGTAGCGTAAACTAACCCACTTTTTGTTTAACTGTACCTATTTTTTTTTTTTTTTTTTTCCTTAACTCCTTTCTTTGCATGTCTGTAACTCTCTCTACTTGCATGTTTGTAGTTTGCATGGTATGACAGTGAGTTAAGACTGTGTTTGCATGGTTTGTAAGCGTTCTTATTTTACTTCTTTTCATCTTTCACCCCTCTCCTATTTTCTCCGACTATTTTTCTGACTTGTCGGCAGTGGCCGGCGGATGATGATGGTGAGACTTTTTTCCTCTTTTTCTGAATGAATGTTAACCAACGAATGATAGGTGTTGCTCCTTACTTAACCACTTATTCTCTTCTCTTAACCCCTACTCTTTCCTTTCTCTCGGGCTAACCTTAGAGTGGATCTTAGGGTCTTTGTTAGCCTTAGCTTCTGTAGATCTGTAGAAAGTCGCCGTAATGGTTTAACAACGAAATTAGCAATGCAATTATGGAAAGAAATAGAGCCTACAAACTACTTAAGTCACATTTCAGCCAGACTAATTCAGAAAATTATAATCCTACGTCGGGGGGTTAAGTCCTCAATTAGATCAGCCAAACGTGATGAAGAAGCTAGAGTTGCCTCACTCTGTAAAGTTAAACTAAAAGAATTTTTTGCCCATGTTAATAGTAGAAAGCCAAATTAAAATTCTGTAGTCCCCTGAAAGATAGAAATGGCGTACTGAAATTCGGTCATAAAGATATGGCTATTACGTTAAACGAGTTCTTCGTTCAGTCTTCACGGAGGAAGACTCAATTGAAGTACCAAGTCCTCGGATTACGTATGACGGTGACCATCCCGTAGAGACCATAAGTTTTACAAGAGATGAGGTACAGCAATTAGTTAACAAGATGAATAAATACAAATCACCTGGTTCCGACTTATTTCTTCCAGGGGTATTAAAAGAGGTTAGCCACAATGTTGTTGACGACTTTGTAACCATATTCAAACAATCAATCGAGTTAAAGAACGTTCCAACTGACTGGAAGTTAGCAAATGTAACACCAATCTTTAAAAAGGGTGATAGGGAAAATCCTTGTAATTACTGCCCGATCAGTTTAACATCAATTGTCGGCAAACTGTTGGAATCCATCATTACAAACTGTATTGTGTATCACCTTGAATCTAACAATCTAATTTTTTATTCTCAACATGGATTTAGGCGACATAGATCTTGTCTGACAAACCTGTTAGATTTTTTCCATAATATGCATAAACTATACGATGCAAGTAGGGCAATAGATATAGTGTATCTTGACATTCAAAAAGCCTTTGACAAAGTCCCTCAAGCGAGATTGATGGCTAAAGTCAGAGAACTAGGAGTCACCGGGCTCGTTTCCAACTATATTGAGGATTGGTTAAAAGATAGAAAGCAGAGACTGGTAATAAATGGAGTGGTTTCGGAGTGGGCGCCCGTCACCAGTGGTGTCCCACAGGGTTCCGCTCTGGGTCCTTTACTTTTTATCATCTATACTGTATTAACGATAAAGACGACGGACTTCTAAATACAATTTCCAAATTTGCAGACGATACGAAATTAGGAAGTAGTGTAGGTACTGAGGAGGGCGTAAGAACGCTTCAAAATGATCTTGACAGGTTTGGCGAGTGGTCTGCTACTTGGCAGATGCCATTCAACTTGGACAAATGTAAGGTAATGCACATAGGTTATAAAAACCCACAGATCGATTACTCTCTCTTGGGAAGGAACTTGACTGAGACCGATCTAGAGAAAGACTTAGGAGTCTATATCAGTAACGATCTGAAACCGTCGAAGCACTGTGCAGAAGTCGAAAAGAGGGCCTTAAAAATATTAGGTTATATTAAAAGACAGTTCCAGTTTCGGAACAAGGAGACTGTAATGTCTCTTTACAATTCACTATTCAGATCTCAACTGGAATACTCTACGCAGTTTTGGTCTCCGTCCCTTAGGAAGGATATAGAAAGGTTAGAAAGGGTACAAGCAAGGGCCACAAAACTGATCCCTTCAATGAGAATGCAAAACTACCAACGGAGATTGGAGCGCCTAAATCTGTTTAGCTTAGAGACGAGGAGGTTGCGCGGTCAGCTAATTCAAGTTTTCAAAATGCTCGATGGAATAGACAGGGTAGATTACAGAAACTTATTCTTACTTAATGCCAATCCGACAAGAAATAATGGGTTTAAACTGGAACTAAAGACATTTAGAACCTCTGTCTGCGGCAATTTCTTTTCCTATAAAATAGTTAATATCTGGAACCAACTTCCCTCAGACGTTGTTCCAAGCCAAAGTGTAAATGTGTTTAAAAATAGGATAGACAAAGTACTGAATACTCTCATGGTTTAAGACTAAAACATAACGTAACACTGCAGGAGTTCGCTTGCAAGGTGTCTCTGAGGGCATGCTAATTATAGAGCTTTTTTTTATATATTTTCCACTTTCCTGTAAAATTTCCTTGACAAATGTGACCATGGTATAATAGCACATAAAATGAAATATATGGGAAAAACAGGCAAAGTAGGAAAATGGATCTACAACTTCCTCAGAGAACGTCTGCAGATCGTCAAAATTCAAGGTATATCATCATCAGAATCGGAAGTACGC
This sequence comes from Bathynomus jamesi, assembly GCA_023014485.1. Taxonomy (NCBI): domain Eukaryota; kingdom Metazoa; phylum Arthropoda; class Malacostraca; order Isopoda; family Cirolanidae; genus Bathynomus; species Bathynomus jamesi. The sequence continues at coordinate 3,847,338 of JAJOZX010000001.1, forward strand.
AGCTCAGTACCACAAGGGACAGTACTGGCCCCACTCCTGTTCATTATCATGCTAACAGACATAGACAGCGGAGTAAACAGCAACAGTATAGTAACATCCTTTGCAGACGATACAAAGATCAGCAGAAAAATCAGCGATGTACATGACGTGGAGGCCTTGCAGAGTTACAAGGAGTTACAAGGACAAGAGGAAGCCTCAAAGACCTTTCGGTCCACTCTGGGAGGTTCCTGTTATAAAACAAGTTTATTTTTCTTTCAACTATCCTAGCAGTAGTAGAAAACTGGATAGAAAAGTAGAAGGCTCTCTCCCCACCCTCCGCTCCCTCCCTGCCAGAGGCAGGTACGGAAAAAGGTTGAAGAAAATACCTTGACCCTGGAAAAGTAGCCAATGAAATTTTACAGGAAAGTGGAGAATATATAAATAGCACTATATTTAGCTTGCTCACAGAGACACCGTGCAAGCGAACTCCTGCAGAGTTTTCTTATGTTTTAATCTTAAACTATGAGAGTATTCAGTACTTTGTCTAGCCTATTTTTAAACACATTTACACTTTGACTGGAAACAACCTCTGAGGGAAGTTGGTTCCAGATATTAACTATTTTATAGGAAAAGAAATTTCCGCAGACAGAGGTCCTAAATGTCTTTAGTTCCAGTTTAAACCCATTATTTCTTGTCGGATTGGCATTAAGTGAGAATAAGTTTCTGTAATCTACCCTGTCTATTCCTTTGAGCATCTTGAAGACTTGAATAAGCTGACCCCGCAACCTCCTCGTCTCTAAGCTAAACAGATTTAGGCGCTCCAATCTCCGTTGGTAGCTTTGCATTCTCATTGAAGGGATCAATTTTGTAGCCCTTGCTTGTACTCTTTCTAACCTTTCTATGTCCTTCCTGAGGGATGGAGACCAAAACTGCGCACAGTATTCCAGTTGAGGTCTGACTAAGAATTATAAAGAGACATTACAGTCTCCTTGTTCCGAAACTGGAACTGTCTTTTAATATAACCTAATAATTTTAAGGCCCTCTTTTCGACTTCTGCACAGTGCTTCGACGGTTTCAGATCGTTGCTGATATAGACTCCTAAGTCTTTCTTAGATCGGTCTCAGTCAAGTTCCTTCCCAAGAGAGAGTAATCGGTCTTCGGGTTTTTATAACCTATGTGCATTACCTTACATTTGTCCAAGTTGAATGGCATCTGCCAAGTAGCAGACCATTCGCCCAACCTGTCAAGATCGTTCTGAAGCGTTCTTACGCCCTCCTCAGTACCTACACTACTTCCTAATTTCGTATCGTCTGCAAATTTGAGATTGCACTTAGAAGCCCGACGTCTATATCGTTAATATAGATGATAAAAAGTAAAGGACCCAGAACGGAACCCTGTGGGACACCACTGGTGACGGGCGCCCACTCCGAAGCCACTCCATTTATTACCACTCTCTGCTTTCTATCTTTTAACCAATCCTCAATCCAGTTGGAAACGAGCCCGGTGATTCCTAGTCCTTTGACTTTAGCTATCAATCTAGCGTGAGGGACTTTGTCAAAGGCTTTTTGAAAGTCGAGATACACTATATCTATTGCCCTACTTGCATCGTACAGTGTATGCATATTATGGAAAAACTCTAACAGGTTTGTCAGACAGGATCTATGTCGCCTAAATCCATGTTGAGAATAAAAAATTAGATTGTTAGATTCAAGGTGATACACAATACGTTTTGTAATGATGGATTCCAACAGTTTGCCGACAACTGATGTTAAACTGATCGGGCGATAATTACAAGGATTTTCCCTATCACCCTTTTTAAAGATTGGTGTTACATTTGCTAACTTCCAGTCGGTTGGAACTTTCCCTAACTCGATTGATTGTTTGAATATGGTTACTAAGTCGTCAACAACATTGTGGCTAACCTCTTTTAATACCCTTGGAAGAAATAAGTCGGGGCCAGGTGATTTGTATTTGTTCATCTTATCAATTAATTGCTGTACCTCATTTCTCGTAAAACTTATGGTCTCTACGGGCTGGTCACCGTCATATGTAATCCGAGGACTTGGCACTTCTATTGTGTCTTCCTCCGTGAAGACTGTAACGAAGAACTCGTTTAACATATTAGCTATATCTTTATCACCGAATTTCAGTACGCCATTTCTATCTTTTAAGGGGCCTACAGAATTTTTAATTGGCTTTCTGCTATTAACATGGGCAAAAAATTCTTTAGGGTTAACTTTACAGAGTGAGGCAACTCTAGCTTCTTCATCACGTTTGGCTGATCTAATTAAGGACTTAACCCTCCTACGTAGGTTTATATAGTTTTCTGAATTAGTGTGGTTGAAATGCGACTTAAGTAGTTTGTAGGCTCTATTTCTTCCCGTAATAGCCCTCCTAATTTCGTTGTTAAACCATTTCGGTGACTTTGTTGACAAGGAAACCATTTTAGTGGGTATAAAAGTGTTCTGTAATATTCTAAATTGATCCCTATATGAGCTCCAGGTGACATTGACATCCTCACTTATTAGAACTTCAAGTGTGTCTAAACTACTTCGGAAGCTTTCAAAATTTGCTCTCGAGAAATCCAGTCTTTCACGAGTCTTTTCGCGTGTATTAACTGGAACCCTGAGGTCAAACCTAATCAAATTATGATCGCTGTTACTTAAATTTTCACCAATAGTCAGGTTAGAGACTAGGTCATCTTCGTTCGTGAATATGAGGTCTAGTTTATTATTACCCCTAGTAGGCCCGTCAACCCATTGACTTAATAAGTTATCATCGGCAAATTCCAACAGTCTTGAGCCCTCAGCATCAGCTGTTTTGTTTTCCCAATTTACATTACCACAATTAAAATCACCAAAAATCACACTGATCTTATTATTCACTATTCTGCTTAATTTGTTATACAAGTTTATATCCTTATCAACGGGGTAGTGAGGTGGTCTATATACTAGAAGTAGCTGCACTACTTTATTATTTAGGTTTAGATCAATTCCCAACATTTCATGAGCAGATACGATATTACTGTTTACCGGGTGCAGGGAGTCCCGAGCATACAAAAGTACACCGCCGCCTTCCCTTCCGTTCCTATCTTTGTGAAACATTTTGTAACCTACCATTTCAAATTCTCCTACAAAATCCCTTGATTCAGAATGAATCCAGGATTCCGTTATTCCGATGATATCAAAGTTCTCAGTTTTGACAAGCGCTATAAATTCCATTAGTTTGTTTCTAATTGACCTAGCATTGAAGAGCACAGTTTTGAGTGATTTTAAGTTGTGATTTTTCCTAACTGGCCTGAGTCGTTTCCCGACGCAGTTGAACTAACTACTGGGGGGGGGACTAACTGCTGTTGGAGGGGGACTAACTACTGGGGAGGGGGACTAACTGCTGTTGGAGGGGGACTAACTGCTGTTGGAGGGGACTAACTGCTGGGAGGGGGACTAACTGCTGGGGGAGGGGGACTAACTGCTGGGGGAGTAGGTTTAACTGTTTGGGGAGCAGGATCAATTGCTGGTTTGGGGGGTCCTAGTTTAAAAAGATTATACAAATTAATGTTCAGTAAATCACCATACTTCTTTTTCCCCTTCTGGTTAAAATGTATCCCGTCCGAACCAAAGTATTCCCCATTTCCATAGAATGTAGGCCAAAAATCGACAAACTTTAGGCCTTTTTCATCACACATGCGTTTAACTCTTTTATTTATGCTAATGGCTTTACTTAGAGTATAGTACTAGCACGCATTCGAGGGAGAATTCCTACGACCATACCCATGTCTGTCCTATCCCTAACCTTGTCAGTTAGGTTCTTGAATTCTTTTATAATGGACTCTGTCTGCCCTCCTGTCCCTCCCAGAAAAACGTCATTGCCACCAACATGGACAATGATAGGGCAACTCTTATTCTTGATATTAATTTTGCCTAATTCCCTATTAATTATCTGGCTTGTGGCACCCGGAAAACATCGGAGTTTTCTCTTGGTCACCGTCTTGCTCCGAAAAAGTCCCCTTGATTCCTTACCATAGAATCCCCAATTAAAAAGGATTCATCCTCCTCGTCAGCAAGTAAGTGAAACTTATTTTTGATGGTAATGGGTTCCAATCCTTATGTTTTGGTTTTGGTTTGGAGGGTCTTTTATTTTTGACCAATTTGAATTCTTGTTCCTCCGTTCTATTTTCCGGAATAGTCACCGTGTTTTCCAAGCGTGCCACGCTTTGTTCTAGATGCTTAATCTTACAGTTTAAATCTGCTGGTGTGTTTTTAAGGGATGTGATATCGCTGATACTACCTTCAGGGAAGTCAACGCACCAATGATTACTTTACATTTAAAGCATTCTGCTTTCAGTTTAGCTGGCCCTGCCATATTTTCTCTCTTTTTTTTTTTCTGAATACTCTGAATAAGATAAAGCGTTCTAGCAATGAAAACTATCAAAAACGTTCTGACCAGTATATAAAAAAGGGGGGGGGGAATTCATCCCGCGCGTAGACGCATCCACCTATTTGCAAGTGACGTTCATCCCTTCCAGAAGACTACACCTCTCGCTGCTGCCGCACCGACCAAAGGTCTCCCCAGGGCCGGACAGTCCCAAACGTGTCGCAGCTACCAACTGACAAACACTCGCGACGCAGGCGTCATGGATTTCCCGCCAGGAGCGACAGCGAGATGCAGCCCCTTACTAAGTCTTTCTAGTCACTCACAAGCGGCCAGACTCTTAGAATCCAGTGTTCAAGGGATATCCCACCAGACCCAGGGTCTACGCCCGAGACTTTACGCTGGCCTGGCAACCAGCTGGGCAGTAAAGCTCTCTCACCTCAGAGCAGTACAGCCAAGCACCATCAATTGGTCACCAAAGAACGGTCGCAGGGGGCTGGTCAGGCCATTACGTGTTAGGAATGGGCTTAACGGGGCACTAGCCACACTCCATTCATCGCGCCCCTACGCCTGGGACCCCTCCATCCCAGTCTCTCACAACCTACGAGCGTTAAATGGTGTTATTTATAGAGGTTCCAAAGCCTCTCTTCCCACGCATGAGGTAGCAGTAGGGTCCTAATAGTAGAAGAAGAGAAAAAGACTTAATACTAAAAGATTTTTTTTTTTTTTTTTTTTTTTTTTTTTAAAGTCAGAGGAGAACATCCTTAATGTAAGCTGAAAGGACAGAGTAGGGATGGGATGGGGTCCTAGTACCTAGTAACCCACGGGACAGGATTGTAGTACATACTTTACCCGCCCTCCCGAAAGAGAGAGAGAACCTAAAGGGACTGGCAGCCAATTTCTCTAGAATCCCACGACTCGGGACCGGAGGGCTGTCAGACCCCAAGTATAAAGTTTACAACATCCAGAAGAAATGTCATAACCTTTATACCCCCTGCGGAGAAGACAACAAAATGTCATTTAACACCGAGAAATTTCAACTCTTGAGATATGGTAGTAAAGAAGAACTTAAACAGACTGCATATTATGCTCCAGATAGACAAGAAATTCAGAGAAGCACGAAAGCGATCGATCTCTGGATAATAATGACAGATGATGCGAAATTCGAAACACAAAATCAGGTAGCGATAAATAAAGCAAAAAGAGTCACCGGATAGGTACTAAGAACGTTCAAGAGAAGGGACAAGACAGTAATGATTGCCCTGCTTAAAACACTGATTATACCAAAACTTGAATACTGCTCAGTTTTGACGTCCACATATAAAAAGGAAGAAACAAATAAACTAGAAGAAACGCAAAGGCATTTCACAGCCAAGATTGATGGCTGCAAAGAACTCAACTACTGGGAAAGACTACGTAAACTAAATCTGTACTCCCTGGAAAGAAGAAGAGAGAGGTATACCATAATCTACATATGAAAAATGACCGAAGAACTGGTACGAAACCTAAAACTAAACCCCATTATCATTAAAACAACACTAGAAAAAAGGAAAGGCAGAATGTGTAGTGTTCCCAAATTAAAGGCCCGACAAAAGACCTCCTCAACACTGAAGGAAAATAGCTTGGTTGTCAGGGGGCCAAAACTTTTCAACCAGCTTCCAAAGGACCTCAGAAACGTAACGGGGGTCAAAGTTGAAGTCTTCAAGGGAAGACTGGATGCCTGGCTTAGGACGGTACCAGATGAGCCGGGCATGCCTGGCTATGTACGGTGGAGAGCGCAAGAAAGCAACTCGCTCCTGTACCAAGCCAGACCTAGAGGCGGGGCCACCAGCTTCACCTCCGTATGAAGAGAGACCAACGCACGAAACAACATATGGTTCATAAGGTAAGGTACTTTTCCAGGGTCAAGGTATTTTCTTCAACCTTTTTCAATACCTGCCTATGGCAGGGAGGGAGCAGAGGGTGGGGAGAGAGTCTTATACTTTTCTATCCCGTTTTCTACTACTGCAAGAATAGTTGAAAGAAAAATAAACTTGTTTCATAACAGGAACCTCCCAGGGTGGACCGGAAGGTCTTTGAGGCTTTCTCTTGTCCTTGTAACTCTTTGTAACTCTCTCTCTCTCTCTCTCTCTCTTCTCTCTCTCTCTCTCTCTCTCTCTCTCTCTCTGATTTGGAAAAGGACTTGGGTGTGCTATTAGCAAAGACCTCAAGTTTACCAAACAGTGCGTAGAAGTGGAAAAGAAAGCCCAGAAGCTGTTGCGTTATAACTGGAGGCAATTTCGATTTCTGAACAAGGAGATTGTGCTCTCTCTGTATAATTCTCTGGTTCGGCAGCACCTCGAGTACGCTGTGCAATTCTGGTCGCCCACCCTCAGGAAAGATATTGACAGGCTGGATCGAGTCCAGGCGAGGGCCACAAAGTTAATCTCTTCTGTTACACGCCCTGAATTTGTTTTCGCTGGAAACTCGGTGGCTGCGCGGTGAACTCATCGAGGTTTTCAAGCTCTTACACGGGTTCGACGATGTCGATTTTGAAGCATTATTTAGTTTAAATGATAACTCAACTCGCAACAATGGTTGCAAGTTGAATTTGAAAAGGTTTAGCACTAGTGTGTGAGGGAATTACTTTACGTATAAGATCTGTGGCACGTGGAACAGGCTACCTTCAAAAGTTGTGAACAGTTCCTCTATGGATCAGTTCAAGAAAAGGTTAGACCGAATCTTGCACACTATTTGAGGATGTTTGTTACTGTCTTCTGGGGTGGCTGTTCGAGAAGCTAGCTGTGACTGGAGAAATTTTTCCCTGGCACCCGTTGCCATTGGTACCTCCTCCGTATGGGCCGCAAGGCCTTTTGAGGTACTTCTTGTCCTTGTAACTCCTTGTCTCTCTCTCTCTCTCTCGAACACAATATAGATAGCGTGAAAAGTTTTCCACCTTGAATGCTGTCAGTTTTGAAGTTTAGTCAATATCCCTCAGCTGTGGATACAAAACATTAGTTTTCTTGACACTCTTCTGTTACTGTATTTCACTTTTTGTGTTTTTTATTGAATACTTTTTTATAACCATTATCGCAAATGAAAGCTTCCCCCTCCTCTAAATTTGGACCTAAACTACCCCATAGGCTACCTTGTCTGAAAATTTCCATAAAAGTGCAAAACGGAAATACGACTTTTTCTTATAAGTGGATCAAGATTATTGATGTAGTTGTTATTAAAATCCATAATGAATAATGGATTTAGATTTCTGAAGTTATGTATTAAATGTTATTTCTTTTTGTTATTCAGGTTTAATTGTTGTTATACTCATAGTCATAGTTTTAATATGATGAAATTTATTATAATAATAATAATAATAATAATAATAATAATAATTAATTATTATTATTATTATTATTAATATTATTATTATTAAATCGTTACGTCAGTTCTAGATAGATAGATAGATAGATAGAATAACCTTTATTAATAATAAAATAAATACAGTAGTCTTTTTACAATTTACAATTTTTACAATGACATAAATCATTGTGAAGCTCGACTATTTATTTTTTTAAATTTTTAATTTGGCCCTTAAGCTTTAGGCTTTACTGGGCTCTTATTAAAAATAAGCAGCTAGCCGTTATAAATTAATAATAATAAAAATAAATAAATAAGTAAATAAGTATTATTAATAGTTAAAGCCTGTATTTCAATATTAAACAATATTAATGGACAATATTAAACATTATTAGTGGACATTAATCCAAGATTTTTATTAGTATCCCATTATTAATCGGGATTTTAACTTGGTTTTAAACAAATTTACATTCGCAATATTTTTTATATCGGCATGCAAGTCATTCCATAGTTTCAATCCAATGAAAATGGGTAGTTTTTGAGATGAAGACAATCTAAATTGAGGTATAACAATCTTTGATCTATTTCTGGTCTGATACGGGTGGATTTCTTGATGAGTTACAAAATATCTCTTTACCCATTGCAAATTAATGATTTTGCTCTTACACTTGTAAATAAAAATAAAATGTGCCAGTTTGGTTATATCAAATTCTTCTTTAAGAATGATTTTAGTAGCCTTTTCTGTTTCTCTAAATTTATCTCATCCAACTAAAAAAATTTATTGAAGACCATTATTCTTCAGTAAGACTGATATTGCTTTCGTTATTTGCAATCCAACGTTTCAGCCATTACATTTTGGTCAAGAGTGAAGTATAGGAATTTTAAAATATACCATCCTAATTTTTCCTCTTAATGAAAGTTTTACCGATGCAGAATTTATGCCTATAATTTTACTAGAATCGAAGCCGACCTGGTTTCCGCTTTTTAGGGGTTTTGTCTTGTATCTGTAGACTTCGTTTCCAAGAGCGCATTTTTAAAACTTAGAATTTGTTTTTAGACTCAGAGCTGTTCAGAGTGAAATATTTGAAGTTTTAAACGTACATACATTATCTCATACCCATTCATTACCTATTCTCAATGTTAGGCACGACTCTTGAACTGGAGACAGAAAACAGTCAAATCAATTACGCACAGAAAAATACAAAGAGAATTACTAGTGGGAATGAAGTACCACCGGAACCTTAGGGATTCAGTGGTACTTTTTATGGCAAGATTCATGGATATGCCTCTATATTACTGGTATGGTGCCACCAATAACGTACAAACCGCTTTTATTCTTCTCTGTTTCATGTTAACTATTTTCCCACATTTATATAAACTCTGTTTATTCGCACATTTACTAATTATATTATTCCATGTTTTACACAGTATGCCTCTACATCTCACACCTGCGCACTCACTCTTTTACACTTTTTCACAACTGACTTCACCAGGCATGGGGTAATTGTAATTTGTAATTGTAATTGATTGTAATTAATTATATTTTTCATATAATTGGCAAGTAATTATAATTCACTACCTGAAATGTATTTGTAATTGTAATTGTAATAAATTACATTAGGAAGCCAAGGTAATTGACACAATTACAGTAAATTACTTTCAATTACATTAATATTAAGGTTAATGGATCATACTTATACTTTAAACTACTTGCTCATATGTCTGAGGGAGCTTTCCTTTGAACTGAAATGTTATTCTTTTTACATGAACTAAAATGTTCCATTTATTTCAAATGTTCCAAACTAAAGAGCCAGTTTTTTGCCCTTCTTATTTTTATGAAATAAATACCATTTCTTTTGTCTTGCATTAGTATTTTTTGAGTGCCTTATCTTTGGTTTCATTAGGCCATATCACACATACGTCCAATGTTCAATCGTCCATAGCAAGAATTGCTTGATGAAAAATACAGTTTCGTGCATTGCTAAAAAAAAAAAGAGTACATTTTATTAACCTAATATTATTTAGTTTTCATTGAAGATGATGGCCAAAACTGAAAATGCAACTGAAATACTTAGGTAGAAAAGCATGACATAACTCAAATAGTTTGTTTATAAAAAAAAAGTGCAATGCTTTGTAAATGTAATTGTAATTGTAATTAATTACTTTAGCAAGTAATTGTAATTAAGTATTTTACCATCTACATTAATTGTAATTAAGTGTTTCACCATCTGCAGTAAGTGTAATTAAGTATTTCACCATTTACACTCTACAGTAATTGTAATTTTGATGAGAATGTCAAGTAATTGTAATTGTAATTAATTACATTGAACAAGTAATTGCCCCATACCTGGTCTTTATTCTTTTTCGTATTTCCACATTTAATGAAAGTATCATAATGTTAGAATTTTGGAACTTTGTATTGTGCATATGTGCGAAGGTAACGGCATAAGTCATGCCAATGTGTGATAATTGATAGATGTAATGGAGTAAATATGTTTAGGGAGGTTACAGTTTTGGTACCTCGGAACATTAAAAAATTTATATTAAAAAATGTAGGAACATTTTTGTTGGCAGAAAAAAGATATGTTGGTCCTGATTATGTTAAGTTACGTTAGGTTAGGTTAGTTAAGGTTTGGTTAGGTTAGGGTAGGCTAGATTAGTGAGAACCTCATTATTTAATGGCTTAACAGAAAACACCCTTCCAGACTTCAATTGCACCGAAACACTTGTCACGCCTTTGTCAGTTCGATGGCGCTAATGCAGAGTCGCGCACGTGTGTGTTAGGCAGGGTCGAAAATGGGAATTTTTTTTTATTTCTTAAAAAGTACATTATGTGAGAAGTTTCATTTTATCATCTTAACAAAATATTAAAATATCAAGCATGTGCTACCCCTGCTACCCCTAGCGCATACTCCCCCCTCCCTTTTTACCCTCATATTTGCATATATTTAAATGGGAAAAAATGTTATTTCTTAAAAAGTACACTATGTGAGAAGGTTTTTTTTATCACTTTAACAAAATATTAAAAAGTCAAGCATGTGCTACCCTACTACCACTATCACATGCCCCTCCTCCCTTTTTTACCTTCATATTTACGTACGTTTAATGTTGTTATATGTTACATGATAAGTTGTTTGTTTAATGCTTGATATTTTTGTTTCAGATAAATAGAAACAATTTTTCAGATAAATAAGAATAATTTGCATTTGCTTTAATTATAATTTGAATTATCATAAATTATAAATTACATATAATTTGATTTTACTTCTCAATATAAACTATGAATACTAGAAGCAAGTCCTCAAATGCAGCCTTTGGATATCCTACGGAATTCCCAGTAGCCATGACTCCTTCAAAAATAGATGTTGTGAGACACTACCTTTATGTGCGCCGTCGTGAAGAAGCTAAATCAAAAGGATCAGCAACTGCTAATGATTGTTACAGGGTTGTTGTAAAAGATATTGAAGACATTTCGATTAAATTTTCAAAATTGAACAAGGTGCCGTTACATCAAAAAAATTAAAGTTTTGCCTTAAAAGTAGCTCAGTATGATGAAATGTTTGATATATCTTCTTGTGAATGCTATAATAAGGAAACTGATAGTAAGTCTTGCAGGTGTAAGGATAAAATACCAATGGCAGAATGGGAGTCTTTTGTGGGTCAAAAACAAATTAAAAATCAGTTAGGACCAATTGATCGCATAGCTAGTTCAACAAGGAAGAGATCTTTAGCAAGAGCCCAAGAAGCACAAAACCATCAACTAAAAGCACAAGAAGAAATGACTGAAGCCACCAATGTTTTACCATCGGAATTTATAGAAAATATCGAAGAAGACATGGATGTAGATTCAGAGAGTCAGGATGTAGATTATGAGACCGATTTAGAATTGACTGAGAATATTCAGAACGGGCACTCCTGTAAAAACCTAGCATTAACAGCAGATCGTTATCGTGTAAGATGTAGAGCTGCAGCTGCAATATTCAATGCAGCTTTAAAAGATATGGGGATCCTTAACCATACCAACATGCTTGACAGAAAGAAATTAGAAAGAGAAAGAAATGGCATGTGTGAAACAAATACTTTTAGGTCTAAATCCGAAAATCTGAAGATGGAGTGCCTTGGATTTGATGGAAGGAAAGATAGAACATTAACTAAAAGTGGAAAGATAAAAGAAGAACACTATGTTATTGTGAAAGAACCTGGAAGCCTCTATATAGACCATGTCACACCAGATAATGGAACTGCTCACTGCATAGCAGAAGAGTTGATAACTATTATTACAGACTCGAACAGCACAGATACTATCAAAGCTTTACTGTGTGATGGTACTCCTGTAAATACAGGAAAAATAGGTGGAGCCATAAAACTGGTTGAAATTCATCTTAACAGACCAGTGCAGTGGTTGGTGTGCCTCTTGTATTTGAATGAGCTGCCTTTTATGCACGTCTACAAAGCCATTGATGGTAAAACAACAGGTCCAAATACTTTTGTGGGTTCATTTGGGAATAAACTGAAAACAAATTTAACAAAACTGGAGGTAGTCAAATATTCTCGCGTCAAGGAAAACATTAAAGAAATTCCAGCAAATGTTATGAAAGAGCTAAGCAGTGATCAAAGATATCTCTAGGATATGTGTCTGGCAGTGCAAACTGGAGACACTTCTCAAGATCTGTCCACTCGATCCCCAGGTACCCTTCATCATGCTCGCTGGCTAACTCTAGCCAACAGGGTCCTTCGATTATATATCTCAACGCCAAATCCCGATAAAAACCTTCAAGATATAGTCAAGATTATTATGCATTTCTATGCTCCAGGGTGGTTTTGGATAAAATCTCATCCTAATGCAACTGATGGTGCATATACCTTTTGGCATTTAATGTGTTTCCTTCGAAATTTAGATGAACAACATACATCAATCATAGAACCAGTATTAACGAATAACGCCTACTTTGCCCACCCAGAAAATATACTCATAGCAATGGTAACTGACAAGAGACTAGAAATTAGGGAGCAAGCTATTCAGAAAAACATCCTTTCAAGAACAGGATTTTCAGGTACCAGAAACTCTGAGTTGCCTCGAACCCTCAATTTCCAATCTACTGACTACACCGAGATGATCGATTGGCAAAAAGAGATCATTACTCCTCCACGGCTGCTAAACAATTTTAGTGACGATGAGCTACTAAGGCTCGATGTAAGACACTGGAGATAGCTTCTTTTCCATGCCACAGTCAAAGTGTGGAAAGGGCAGTGAACCTAGTAACAAAGGCATGTCAGGAAGGAAAGAATAGGATATGACAACCGTCAAAAGTTTATCTTAAACTCATTAGAATCAAGGCGGAAACTGCCCAAATTTGAGTGGAAGGCCCAAAGGAATGAGTAAGAAACATATGAAATAAAATTTCCTAATGATATTGAAAATTTCATCCCTTTTGATGTGATAAGGAACAATGAAAAAGTGAATTGAATTTTAGCACATTTATTATGCCTCTAATTTTTTCTTCTGAATATATTGTTGTACTTAATTACTTTTCCTAATACTGTACATTATTAAATAAAATATTATACGTTAATAAAGATTTATGTCATCAAAACACCTGAATGTAGAGTAAGTCTCGTATAATTGGAATATTCTTCAATATATGTCAAAAAGTGAAAAATTGTGCCAGGGGTAGGAGGCTTTAAACAGCGAAAATAATTTATGAGGGGGTTCCTGTGTTCCATTCAAACCCCTCACAATATGTACCATTTCAATATAAAATTTCGACCAGGTCTAATATATATATATATATATATATATACACACACACACATATATATATATATATATATATATACATATATATATATATATATACAAATTATTAGTATAGGGTAACAATGAATGTAAGTCAACTCATACATTCACTGTTACCTTATTCTTTTCTTAACCCTCTTTTAACCATTTTTGTATTTTGACTGTCCACTTATCTTTTACATACCTTTTATACATCCTGTGTTTCATTATACTGCAAGTAATCAACACTCTTCATTTGTCCTTTGATTCGAACGAACGTACGAGTATATTCGGAGCTCCTGCAAAGCGATGCATCTGATTTACTGAAGTGCTTGGTTTGTCTAATTTATCATTTTATTAATATTTTGCTCATTAGTGATTGAAATTATTTTATATTAATATTTTAATTATTGCAACACAGTTTGTTACCATTTATTATTTTTACAGTATTTCTGTTCTACGATGTGTGATCAAAAAGTTCGGTAAATAGTCCCGCAACTAATGAACGCGTGTCACTAGGTGATGTCAGTGTGTATGGCTGATGACGTCACCTTGGCCACTTGCCAGATGCCAACAAACACTATTCAACTAAGCATCAGTGCGCCGTGTCATTGCTTTGAGTGAGGGCGTTTTTGTGGCGTCTGGCGATTTTGCAGAAAATGTCGAAATTTGAGCAACGTGCAAACATCAAATTTTGTTTTAAACTTGGTAAGACGGCTACAGAAACGCACGGAATGCTTGCAACTCTCTACGGAGATGAAGTTGTTATAAACAAGACTGTTTGCAAGTGGGTTGGAAGGTTTCGAGAAGGAAATGAGTCTTTGGAAAGTGATGAAAGAAGTGGTCGTCCGTCCGTCTTGTTTATAACAACTTCATCTCCGTAGACAGCTGCAAGCATTCCGTGCGTTTCTGTAGCCGTCTTACCAAGTTTAAAACAAAATTTGATGTTTGCACGTTGCTGAAATTTCGACATTTTCTGCAAAATCGCCAGACGCCACAAAAACATCCTCACACAAAGCAATGACACGGCGCACTGGTGCGTAGTTGAATGGTGTTTGTTGGCATCTGGCAAGTGGCCAAGGTGACGTCATCAGCCATACACACTGACATCACCTAGTGACACGCGTTCATTATTTGCGGGACTATTTACCGAACTTTTTGATCACACCTCGTATATATATATATATATATATATACACACAGTGTATACACACACACACACACACATATGTATATATATATATATATATATATATATATATATATATATATATATACACAAGCAGGGTGTCCCATAAGTCCGGCATCATAGGAAAAATAATAAAAAAAGGCAAAACAAAAGCTTTTATTTAGAGTACGTGCTCAGTATATCCACCATTGTTTTCAATACACAAATTCAGACGTGATACCCAGTCAGCAAGCACACGGTGAATGAAGTCAGGAGTAATGGTGTTACATGCCCCAATAATGCGCTGCCGCAAATGTTCAACACTCCTCATTTTTTCTGCGTATACCAGCGCTTTCAAGTGGCCTAAGAAATAAAAATCTAGTGGCGTGAGATCCGTGCTTCTAGCTGGCCATTCCACAGGCCCTCGACGTCCTATCCAATGACCAGGGAATTGTTGGTACAGGTATTCCCTTACTTGGGTGCTGTAATGTGCAGGAGCGCCGTCTTGCTGGAACCATGTTGGGAAATTTCCTTCTTCGTTCAAGACACTGGGAAATGCTTCTTCCTTGAGCATACGTAGGTAGATGCCTCCAGTGACATGTTCATCGAAAAAGAGGGGGCCTATGATGCGATCCTTCCAAATGCCACATCATACCATCACCCGAGATGCACCTTGTTCCTTTGAAGAGGTAACCAGTGAGGGTTGTTTTGTGACCTGTAGCGGGTGTTGTGTCGATTTACCTTACCATTTCCATAAAAAACAGCCTCGTCACTGAACAGAATGGTGGACGGGAAATTGGCATCCCGAGCATATTGTGCCGTAGCCCATTCACAAAATTCCATCCGCCGGTCGGGATCATCTTCGCTTAATTTCTGTAGGATTTGAAATTTATATGGATGCCATTTGTGAGCCTGAAGAATGCGATGGATGCTACTTTTCGACACTCCTGTCTCGGCGGACAATCGCCGAAGAGTGATTGGGACTTCTGTTAAAATGAGCCAGGATAGCAGTCGCTGTATCGTCGTCAGTGGACCTCCTTGAAGGTCCACTGCGTGGTTTATCTTCTATGGATCCTGTTTCCTTCAACTCTGCAACAAGTCTGCTAACACAACACTGTGTTATTGGCTGTTATTGGCTCGCGGTCTGGATGCAGTCTGTTAAATTCAGCAGCGGCCTCTCTTTGACTCCAATTTCCTCTGAGTAGAATTATCTGGATTCGTTCTTCCTTGCTCACAGACATTATGGCCTGTAGAAAGAGAAAAATATGAATTATGATTTGTAGATATAGAAAAATATGAATTTCTCCTATGATGCCGGACTTATAGGACACCCTGTATATATGTATTTGGAAATTTTAGACTTTTTTAATATATTCCCTATGTGGTTGTTGTCTGTCACCGTAATCCCTTTCCTTGACCTTTCAATTACCTGCTAACAAAAATTTTGTGTGTGTGTGTGTGTGAAATTCCTTCTTTTGGTACTCCCTTACTTTTGTTTACTATCCTTAGGTCATTAATCCATAATTCTTTCCAGACTCTTCTGCCTACCTGTTCGACTGGGAAATTAATTATTCGTGAGAAAACTTTTCAAGAAATGGGCCCCGTATATTCGCGATTGTTCTGAATGCAGTGAATGTTTACTCAATACCTTTTAACATTATCTCTTCTAACACTTTAGTTTGCAGATCTTGCGAAAACTGAGAAGAGCTTGGAAACCAGGTGATTTCGGCGACATATGAACTTCAAAGAAATATGAAAGAGGCGACTGCATTGAGAAAGGAATTTAGTGCTTTGGCAGCTAGGTTTAATGCAGTGAAGAATTTTGTTTCGAAGAGTTTGAGCACGAAGACTCTACTTCGAATCCCCGACCAGTTGTCATTGTCGCCCCCTTTCCCCTTGGGGTGATCGACCGTTTGAGCCAGTTCGAAATGGTGCCTGACTTAGACAGCATAAACTTTGCTTAATAGTAGTTACAATTAATCGATTTTCTCTTTTAAAGCCAGAGCAGAATGATATGCAAGAAATTAGGCTAGTTGCCGATTCCACTATTCGAGGGCAATTATAGGAGTTCTGTGACAAGAACCCAACTCGGAAAAGGAGGTACTGCTATCCTGAAGCCCGTATTCACAACATCACGAACTCCAGAGACGAGCTTGGTAAGGATGCTGATCAAAATATGATATTTATGTTACATGTTGAGACTAACGATTTTAAGATTTCGAGGTCAGAGGAGCTAATAATGAAATACAATCGGTTGATACGGACTCTAAATGATAGGACTAATAAGTTAATCTTTTCAGAAATTCTTCCTGGAATAGAAGGATGCAACGACTTTTTCAGCAGAGCTACCTACATGAATCCTCAAGTGTCTTTGCCAACAGGAAAATGTTGAATTCGTCGATTTGTGGAGTAATTTTTATAATAAAAGGGATTTATTTTGCATGATGGTCTTCACATGAATGGCATGGGAGCAGCTCACCTTGGTAGACTGTTTCATAGCTCTGCGATAGGTTTCCCATCGGAAAACCTACGCAAGCGACCAGCCTAATATAAATTTTCTTTACAGTGAGTGACAGCTTCTGCGAAGAACCTCGAGATTCTACTACGGTACTTAAAATTCTATAAATGTATTTTACATTAACGCCCGAAGTTTAAGATTTAAATTTGATGAACTATATGTAGTATCCTTGCCCAAAATTTGAGGTTGTAGCAGTTACTGAATCCTAGTTAAAAACAGACCATACAGATATTCTTGGAGAATATCATATTCCTGGTTATGTAATATTTAACAATAATAGAATAGAAAGAAGGGGTGGTGGTACTGTACTATACGTGCAGTCACACTTAAAACCAGTTATTAAAAATCTTGCAAAAACTGACAATATAATGCGACGTCGTTGAAATTAAAGACAACACACGAAAGAAATTAATTATAGGTTTAGTATATTGGCCTCCCTCTCAGACTGTCGATAGTGATAAAAGACTTCAGAATCTAATTTTTAATTAAGTTGAAAATATGATGCGATAATTATGGGAGATCTTAATTTGCCTTACAGGAAGAGAGGTGGTCCTTTACAATCTAATTCCGGTCGTCGATTTTACGAGAGTTTGCTCAAAAGTTCACTTTTTCAAATGGTCAAAGATCCCACAAGAAATCTTAATATTTTAGATTTAGTTTTAAGTACAGACCTACACTTAATTGATAATATCTCTGTAGGAGACTACTTCTCCACCAGTGATCATTGTCAGATAACACTTGAAATTAAAGTTAATGCTCGTAATTCGGGTAGTTTGAAATACATTTTGGATTTTAAGAGAGCTAAATTTCGTGACATGAAACTGAAACTTTCGACTTTATTGCGAGATGATATTAATGGTAAATGAAGTTCTTTTTATAATTATTTTAAACATTCCATTACGTCAAAGAGATTGGCGAAGTCTGTAAGTCTAAATTCTGGAATTCTGTAATTAAAAGTAGTCTAATGTTAAAAGAGGAACGCGTATTTCAAATTTAAAGAAACAAAAAATTTGTTCAATGAAAAAGTTTACAAGCTCTTGGGAAGGCGAACCAAAAAACTTAGGAGCTATTGAAGAATAGGGACCCCAGCCTTCTTTAGTTAGGCTTATAAGGCTAACTAACGAAAATATCACGACCCAACCTAACCAATCGTTAGGTTAACTGTACGCCCTTGACGATTGGTTAGGTTAGGTGAAGATACTTTCGTTAGTTAGCCTTATAAAGCTAACTAAAGAAGGCTGGGGTCCCTATTCTTCAATAGCTCCAAAACTTATTAGAAAAGTAAGTGCAACTATGAGCTATAAATAGTGAACCAATTAAAATCGAATCCGAAGGAATTCTATAATTATGTTAGGAGTAAAAAAGAGCTTCGTAGATTATAACACCGTGTAAAAAAAAATTTTTTCTTTGTTTCTGGGCAATAACCTTTATTTTCTGATTCATTATGCTTCAAATCACTGGAAAAAAGCTGTCAGTGATTTTAAACTTCGGGTTTGTTGTCAGTACATCGATTTTGTTGAAATAAGAATATTATTATTTTTTAACCCTGTATGGACATCTGCGACAGATCTGTAAACGCTTCAAAATTTACTATATATTTACCGAAACAAGTACATTTTAACTTAAATGACGATATCGTCAAATTTGTAACGGTTCAAGGAGTTTATATCACGAATTGGCAACTCCTACTGCAGAAAACCGAGCTTTAATGAAAAAAATAAGTTAGTGCATCAGTAGAAGTGAAAGTGTATGGTTACGCAGTTCGTGTTTTATTTTTTATCACTTTATTTGATTAAAGGTAAGTTGAATAATTTTTTATTGCTCAATATATGTTGTTAGAGTGGCTGAAGTAATATAAAACAATTCTGATAAACTGAGCACTAGAATATTTTATTGAAACGTAACAATATTGATGGCTCTGACATCCATGCCTTCTTTGCCACGTGGTATAAGGTTGTCCAATTTGTATTATATATATTACATTATATATATATATATATATTATATATATTATATATATATATTATTTATATATATTATTTATATATATTATTATATATATATATATTAGGGTGTCACTAGGTAATAGGGGGAAAATTAAACGATGGATATTTTCCTATGACACCCCCTAAAATTGTTCCATTTGGTGTAAAACATACGGAAGAGAAATTTGGTCCTGATTGGTCATCATTTAAAGGTCGCCCTCGTCACTGAAAACAAGACCCATTTGTTGACGTCAACAAGCTGTTCAGTGTTCACAGCTTGGGCCGAACCAGATAATAAAAAACAAGGCAATTTGGTGAAATAACGAAAGTAAGACACTTAAAAACGCAAAGAATACAAACAGTTTATTATATAATCAAAATAGAAGACATAATTTGGCGAATAATGGTACAAAATGGAGAAGCAACAAAAGCAAAACTTTGAGAAATAAAATACATATACAGTAGCAGAATAATTGGTGCTCATACGCTGATCAGTGATTAGTTCTTTCGCGTCCTCACTAATGCTGATTTGTTCGGAGCTGGGTGTTGCTTTCTGTGGTCAGTGACAACTTGAACGAGGAACTACAGTAGAGCTGTTCTTCTTTCACTGTCAACTTTCCGTTCAGCTCCTTCACCAGAGCCACGGCCCGTTCTGCTCTGTCGTTCACCACTGCAAGTTTGGAGACCACATCCCGAGCTTGCACGTATTCAGAGTTTGACGTCCATGAACTGGGATGGTGGAGCAGAAAGCAATCTGGCAACTGAAGTTTTGAGAAGAATCCTCGGGTGTTCTTTGTGATCAGTTGCTCCAGTCCTTTGCTGTCACTGAGGAACATAGTATCAAGAACCAAAGGTCGTTTTGGCGGCATGTGAGGGGCTTCTTGATCTAACGCTGCAACCATGCTGCACTTCACTTCCATCGATATCCTCTCATCAAAGAACGCCAGACCCACTGCCTCCTCCGAATGGTACCACAGGTGCGCAGACAGCTTCTTGGTGGTACCATCAGAGATCTTCTTGTGCGGGTATCGAAGGAGCGTCCTCATCAATTCCCAATCATTCAGCGGAGCTTCGATGGACAGATGAGCTGTTGCCCACGCTTTCATGTAAACTAGAACAGAAAAGAGGCAGATATCTCGAATTCCGCGTTCCTCAGTGTTCGTCAGTTTAAACTGTCTTCGGAAGAGCCAGATCTTGATGGCATAGAGCCCCTTAGCCATCCATCTCGCCCGGTGCATAGCACCAGGGGCGCGGAAGTTTAGTCCCTTGTATGGAACTCCTCCAAAAAGATGACGGAAAGATCGAGGAATTCCTGATAGTCATCACGAACTTGAAGTGCTTGTGATTTTGCAAACTCAATGAGCTCCGTTCAGTATGCTTAAAAATAGCTGCTTTGGTGAACGCATCTGTGTCCGCAGTTTGGAACTGTTGCTGGTCAATGCGGGTCCAATAATCATGGAAGCGCTTGAAAAGCAGAATTTCTGGACCGGTAGATACTGAATCTAGCGATGCTGCGAATCCGCCTAGCACCAACTGCACATGGTGTCTGCACGCGCAGTGTAACAGGTCACGTCCAACTTTTTCTTCCAGAAGAACACAAGTTCCTCCACGGTGGCCTGTGTTTGTCGCGGTTGTGTCGAAACACATAGATTTGACATGATCGGTCACTCCCCATTCATTCAGGCAATCTATGATGGCATTTGTTTGTGCCAGCGCGGTTCCTGACAGAAGTTTTGGCACCCCGAGGAGCTGCTCTGTCCCGGAGCCAGATACAAGAATAGGTAAGCGGTCAACATATTCTCGTGACGTCAGATCTTGCATGAGTTTTCCGTCCCAGTGAACAGTCAACGGACTATTGCCTTGGAACTCGCTCTTCAGTTGCCGAGCCTTAAGGGTACGGAATTTTTCACGCTGATGATGAATGGATCCACGATTGATGTTGTAGTCGCTAGCATCATGCCCTAAGCTGGAAGCTGCCTCAAACAGCAGATATGTGGCCTTTCTTGACGAGAGTTGCGTGCGATCAAGCGCTGCCGCCAATTCCGATGTCATGATGTTCTTCGTTGCTCTTTGTTTAGACGCTAACGAACCACCACATGCTCCTTTTTCTTCGCTATCATCTGAGCTGGAGGATGAGGACTCCAAAACCGCTTCGTTGGATACTGCCTCCATTTCAGCTGCTGATCGCTTTCTTCGTTTCTCCTCTTCCTCCCGACGTCGAGTACAATCTTTGACTTGGCGCTGATGGGTCATGTCCAAACCTGCCATTGAACCTGGACGTCCTTTCTGGCACTGCTGCTGAAGGAACTCCCAATCCTCTGGGTACTTGACCAATTTCTCACAATCAGCGTGGGCGATGTCAAAGAGACGATCGAGGCGTTCAATGAATTCTTTTTCTTTCGTCTTGTGTGAATCGCTCGTCCTTGAGGCGTGTTTTTTGAGTCCTTTCCACTCCTCGAAGTCTTTATCCAGTTTGCTGACGCAGTGTGTCTCGAGTCTGGTTGGAATGTGAGCTTTCTCCAGAAGGACATCACTGTTCGAAGTGACTTCCTCACGCGTCACGTATTGCATTTTTTTTCATGAAGGTAAAGGAAGTAACCGAATGCTTGCCTGTAAGAAGGAAGCTTGCATCCTTTCACCTCATCAACCGCTGCTCCTAATAGGTATATACACTTCCGGGTTTCCATCACCAGAAATCACGTAGCTGAAATGAGAAACGGTGAATCGTTAAGTATTGTTCACTTTATTTCTCAGATATTCAGACACACACAGATACACACACACACATATATAGAGATATATAGATATCTAATGAACGATTATGGAGACGCCGCTGCTCGTGGTTGCAAATACCCAGCGGATTCCTTCTGCTACGTGTGCGGCGAGTTCTTCGCAAAGACGGCTAAAAAACACTGCTTGGACAGTTGCACCCGTGCAAAGGAAGCCTATCATGCCTACTTCGGAATGCCAGTCGGTGACCAAGACAAACGCTGGGCACCACATGTCATCTGTGACTACTGCCGCCGCACTCTTGAAGGTTGGTTTAGAGGAGAGAAGAGGGCAATGCGTTTCGCTATCCCCCGTGTCTGGCGTGAGCCCTCAGACCATCTCACGGACTGCTATTTCTGTATGGTGGACCCAACAAAACGAAGAAAGGGGAAGAATGCGCTCCCATTGAGTACCCTGACATTCCGTCATCTATTGCACCTGTTCCCCATAACGCGACGGACCTACCTGTGCCACAGCCTCCCTTGAGAGATCAATCTTGTCCAGCAGAAGAAGCAAGCTATGATGATTCCGAGGAGGAGCAAGGTGCGTCATCTGCTGCGCGCCGTCGACGCCGGGTGGCCGGTGAAAGGTGCCCCTACTACCCCAACCAAGAGGACATCAACGACCTCATCAGGGAAATGGCCTTGACAAAGTCCAACGCCGAGCTGCTCATTTCCAGACTGAAGCAGTGGGACTTATTGGACGACAGCGTTCGAATTACTTCCCAGAGGAAGCGGCATCGCGGCTTTTCAGTGTTCTTCACTCTTAGAGATGGGTTGTGCTACTGCCATGACATCAGAGGACTCTTCGACGCTGTGGGCATTCCCTGCAACACCTCTGACTGGCGGCTCTTCATCGACAGTTCATCTAAAAGCCTCAAGGCTGTTTTACTGCACAACACAAATCAGTGGCCCTCGATTCCTCTGGCTCATTCAGTGCACATGAAAGAAGAGTACCAGAACGTCAAAATCCTGCTGAGTGCAATGAAGTACGACCAATTCAGCTGGGAGGTCATTGGCGATTTCAAGATGGTGGCCTTCTTGATGGGGCTTCAGGGAGGCTTCACCAAGTTCCCTTGCTATCTGTGCCTCTGGGATAGCCGAAATACAGCCCTTCACTACGAGAAGAGGAACTGGCCCCTCAGGACCGGCTATGAGGTTGGTGCCCATAACGTGAAGCAAGAGCCGCTGGTGGAGCCAACGAAAGTGCTGATGCCACCCCTGCACATCAAATTGGGCATCATTAAGCAGTTTGTTAAACAGCTGGATCCAGAGGGTGAGGCCTTGAAGCACATCCAGGAGCTGTTCCCGAAGTTGTCGGAGGCGAAGATCAAAGCAGGAGTATTTGTGGGCCCTCAGGTGAAGCGACTTATTGACTCCGACAGCTTTCCTGAGAAGCTGTCTGAGGTTGAGCGGGCAGCTTGGACAAGCTTCGTTTCTCTAGTCAAAGGTTTCCTCGGAAACCACAAGGCAGAGAACTACAGGGAAATCGTTGACGAACTTGTGGACACGTACCGGAGCATGGGCTGCCGGATGTCGCTGAAACTGCACGTACTACACGCCCACCTTGATGAGTTCAAAGAAAACATGGGAGACTACTCAGAAGAACAAGGTGAAAGATTTCACCAGGATGTCAGCTCTTTCGAGGAACGCTACAAGGGACAGTACAATGAAAGTATGATGGGGGACTATATCTGGAACCTTTTGCGTGAGAGTGAACTGAAATACAATCGCCAATCTCGTAGACAAACTTCTTTTTGATTAAACTATAACGCTAGAATTTTTGTATAAATTCTGTATCAATTCTCCGTAGCAATACTCTTTATCAACGCTCTGCATCACTGCACTGTATCACTGTCTGTGTATTAACATATTATAATACATAATTATTCGCTACTCGTTTCCTTCTTTTATTTTCATTTCTAAAGACGGGGCCTGGAGAATTTCATTTTTCATCATTGATTTATCATAATAATCGTGTTAACATCAATTAAAATTATACTTAACAGGATTTATTTGATTTAAAAGCAGATAGTGTGAAAAACCCTTAAATTAATAAGCAAAAATGGCAAAAAATCAATAAATCGATCTCATGAACTCAGAACCGAAGTCTGAACTTGGTGACTGCTCATTTTTACTTATTTATGCCCTAAAAAATCAGAAAATAATAGTTTTAACTCATGGACAAATTTTCTGTTACACGGTGAATTAATTATTGGTCCACTCATTGGCGAAAACAACGAGGAAATTTCAAATAAATTCAAATAAATTCTTCTCTTCCATGTTTGTTAATGAAAATATGAACAACATTCCCTTTCCCGTAATTATGCTCTGTGATGATCATTTGAAACTTTGCGTTTTTACCATTAGTGAAGGTGAAGTACTTTCCGCCATAGTAAATTAATCCTAATAAAACTTCAGGTCCAGATAAGCTATACCATAGCGTGCTTAAAGAAATGAATTGCGCAAAAGACTCTCCTCTATATATATATATATATATATATATATATATATATATATATATATATATAATATATATATTATATATATAAATGCGTGTATTTGCGGTATATATCACTCGTACACAATATTAACAAAGTTTAAATACGTCTATCTCAAAACTGGTTTGGTGAGTTCGGCACCCGTACTCGCGACGCCTCATATATATATATATATATATATATATATATATATATAGCGCTTCGGTGGTGTAGTGGTTAGCGTCGTTGACTACGAATCCATCGGCCCCGGGATCGAGATCGGGTGATGGCAGCCGGCGCGCAGCAAAACCCAGCTGTTCATCCTTCCACGCAATAAAGAAAGTGGTTGGTAGATAAATGGGTACCCTGGGTGGCCTAGTGGTTAAGACGCTGGCTGCTGGTGGGGCGTGGTTCGGATTCCACGTTAAACTGTAGGTCTGAGGTGGAGTGAAAAGCTTGAACTTCGTCAGAATGAACAATTCAGGCGGAAAGCTTAATATATATATACATATATATATATATATATATATACACATTTTCAACTGCAAAGAACACGCAATATAATTAACGTAAAGAACGACGCTTGTATAGAAGACATTCCGCGCAAGATGAGAAGGGAGAACGAACAGATGAAAAAATGAGGTAACCACCCGGGAATCGAACCCGGGATCTTCCGATTGCCGGTCAAATATGATAACCATTACACCATGGGCCTCACTCGATCAGAAGTCGTAATTCTCCTACATACGCGCAGAAACCAATGCCCCGAGGGGGGCACCTCTCGCATGCCGCACATATATACATTTTCAACTGCAAAGAACACGCAGTATAATTCACGTAAAGAACGACGCTTGTATAGAAGACATTCCGCGCAAGATGAGGAGGGAGAACGAACAAATGAAAAAATGAGGTAACCACCAGGGAATCGAACCCGGGATCTTCCGATTGCCGGTCAGATATGATAACCATTACACCATGGGCCTCACTTCTGATCGAGTGAGGCCCATGGTGTAATAGTTATCATATCTGACCGGCAATCGGAAGATCCCGGGTTCGATTCCCGGGTGGTTACCTCATTTTTTCATTTGCTCGTTCTCCCTCCTCATCTTGCGCGGAATGTCTTCTATACAAGCGTCGTTCTTTACGTTAATTATATATATTATATATATATATATATATATATACGTAAGTATTCGTATAGAGAAATATTTCAGATATATTCGTCCTTATCTTTTGTACAATATATAAGATAGTTATCTACAGATCTACAGAAGCTAAGGCTAACAAAGACCCTAAGATCCACTCTAAGGTTAGCCCGAGAGAAAGGAAAGAGTAGGGGGCTAAGAGGAGAAGAGAATAAGGGGTTAAGTAAGGAGGAACACCTATCACTCGTCGGTTAACATTCATTCAGAAAAAGAGAAAAAAGACTCACCATCATCATCCGCCGGACACTGCCGACCAGTGGTGTAGTGCTGTGGGAACGCGTGGGAACGGCGTTCCCTTACTTTTTTTGGTAGACGGAACGGCGTTCCCTCACTGTTTCAAATAAATCCGAACTTACAAATCTCTAACGTCATGAAATTTTAATTCCCACCCCTAGAAGAAATATGAGAAGGAATCATTAACTGTTTCATTTCTTTTAGCATCGACTGAGGCAATGCTAGCCTATAAAGATCTGGTGAAACAGTCACCACGGCGTACCAGTTGTTAACTTTTTTTTAGTTAATCATTCCAGTTGTTAGCTATTTTTATTGATCGTACTGGATGTCGTATATCTAATGACACTGGAAATACTGCATCTTCAACCTTGGAATATATCCTAATATCCAGTGCATATGACCTCAAAATATTCCTGAAATTGGTCAGATTTCAAAAGATTTCCCGGGGAGCTTACAGTGCCCCCGGATCCCCAGCTGTATGGGCTCGCCGCGCTCGCCATTGTCTCCCCCGCATCTGAGTAACACTTTCAAAATGCGTTCCCTCACTTCTTTATTTAACACTACACCACTGCTGCCGACAAGTCAGAAAAATAGTCGGAGAGAATAGGAGAGGGGTGAAAGATGAAAAGAAGTAAAATAAGAACGCTTACAAACCATGCAAACACAGTCTTAACTCACAGTCATACCATGCAAACTACAAACATGCAAGAAAAGAGAGTTACAGACATGCAAAATAAGGAGAGGATAAGAAAAAAAAAGTAGGTAAAGTTAAACAAAAAGTGGGTTAGTTTACTCTACGAGCTACATCTACGTTCATGTTCCTCTAATTTTTTTTTAAATTTAATTGCTGGCATCACACGCTGGCATTAATCGTCAACAGACTCATCCTCGACCACCACCCCCAGAGCTCCGGTGACTAACTGTTTTTTTATTTTAAACAACGTTAATATTTTTAAAATGCCAATCTAAACGGTTCTTAAACATATTAACGCTGGTAGAATGAACGACTGACGCGGGAAGATTATTCCATTTATCAATTACTTTAAACGTAAAGAAGTTTTTTAGCGATATTAGTAATGAAACGTCTACCACGCAAGTGAACAATTTGTCAAAATTTACATTATCGATGCTATTAACGATTTTGAAAACTTCAATAAGCTCCCCCCTTAATCTCCTAGTTTCGAGTGAATACAGATCTAACTCTTTAATTCTACCTTCATAAGGCTTGTTGCGCAATGACGGAATCAGTTTCGTGGCACGACGTTGAACCCTTTCTAACCTATCAACATCCTCACGCAAGTACGGGCACCAAAACTGAACGGCATATTCTAAATGAGGCCTGACTAGGGACTTGTAAAGGGGCAATATAATATCCTTCGGTATAAATTCGAAATTACGCGCTATGAAGCCTAACATCCTATTAGCTTTTGCACAAGACTCCAGGCACTGGTTCCAAACCTTTAAATCCTTAGATACGCGTACGCCTAAATCTACTCCTCGTCAACGCTCGCTAACTCCCTATCATCCATCGTGTATGTGTAATTATTGCTACGAGAACCTATATGCAAAACTTTACATTTGTCTACGTTAAATTGCATCTACCACTTTTCTGTCCACTCCATAATCCTAGTTACATCGTCTTGGAGCCTATTACTATCGTCCTCGTTAACAACCTTACCGCCTATTTTAGTATCGTCCGCGAATTTTGACACGTTACTAGTCAATGCTACATCTATGTCGTTAATGCAAATTACAAATAGCAATGGGCCTAACACTGAACCCTGTCGGACACCGCTACCTACATCTAACCACCCCGATTCACTACCATTAACTACGACCCTCTGTCTCCTAGCACGAAGCCATTCTTCTAACCAGTTAGCTACCTGACCGCGTATACCGTGCGCATTGACCTTCGCAATTAGTCTCCTATGCGGAACTGTATCGAACGCCTTTTTAAAATCTAAATAAATAACGTCAGCTGCTCTATGCCTATCGTATTCGCGCACTATTTCGTTATAAAATTCTAACAAATTAGTTAAACAAGACCTATGGCGTCGAAACCCATGCTGACTACTATTAATCAAATCTCTACTTTCTAAGTGATCGACGATACGATCCCTAACTACGGATTCCAAAAGTTTACTGACAATTGACGTTAAGCTAATGGGCCTATAATTGCTAGCTACTGCGCGGTCGCCTTTTTTAAAAATAGGCGTGACGTTAGCTAATTTGAAGTCTTCTGGAATAATCCCCGTTTCGAGTGACTGATTAAAAATCTTCGTTAAGGGGCCTACGATAACGTCTTTCAAATGTCTGGGATAAAAAGCGTCAGGGCCTGAAGCCTTGCTAACTTTTAGCCTATCGATATAATGCGGAATCTCAGCCTCGTAAACAATTATTTCATCCAAAATAGTGTCGCTACTAAATGGAACGATATCATCCACGTCGGGGACATTATTTACGTCTTCTACGGTAAAAACTGTCGCAAAAAAGTTATTGAAAATACCCGCCATCGCCTGATCGTCAGAAGCCAAAGCGCCATTAACATCCACTAGAGGGCCTATGTTATCTTTTATCGGCTTACGATTATTAACGTATTCAAAAAACTTTTTTGGATTATGTTTACTATCCGCAGCTATAAGTATCTCGAAATTACGTTTGGCATTCCGGTGCTACTGTAGTATGCGGTCTACCTACGATTCGGCGGTCTACCTTTTAATTATAGTTTCTTATCTTCTTATTATTTTATTATTAGGTTAATTGTACGCCCTTGACGATTGGTTAGGTTAAGTCGTGATATTTTCGTTAAAACTAACGAAAATATCACGACTTAACCTAACCAATCATCAAGGGCGTACTGTAGTATGCGGTCTACCGTTAAGTATAACGGTAATAATTTAATAATTCCTTAATTGTGTAAATTAAATTATAATTCCTTTCAATTCATTTTCAATTCCTTTTAAATATTTTGAACGGTAGACCGCATACTACAGTAGAAACTTAACGGTAGACCGCATACTACAGTAGAAACTTAACGGTAGACCGCATACTACAGTAGAAACTTAACGGTAGACCGCATACTACAGTAGCACCTGGCATTCCTAACTGATCTTTTAACCTGACGTCTAAGCTCGATATATCTATTAAAGTTAGCTGCCGTGCCATTGCGCTTACTAAGTCTATACGCTCTATTACGCTCCTTTATGAACTCACCTATTTCCCTAGTCCACCACTTCGGCCTACCACGATTTCTAGCACGCTTAGGCCTACGAGGAATGAACTCCCTTTCAATATTTCTAAAACTTTCCTTAAACGCCACCCAATGCAAATTTGTGTCATTACCCATAAATAAGTTATCCCAGTCCACTACTCTCATCCTATCCGCAAAACTATCAAAATTAGCCCTACGAAAATCAGGGACTTCTATTACGTTACTATCCTTAGTGTTTTCTATCAATAACTTAAACCTAAGAATTTGATGATCACTATATCCTAAACTCTCGCATACTTCTATACCTTCAACTATATTCTCGCTGTTCGTCATCACCAAATCTAAAATATTATCACCGCGCGTTGGTTCGGTAACCATCTGTCGTAAAAAATTATCTTCCATAAACTCAATCAATCTCAAACCCTCCTCATTACCAGTAAAAGTCTCATAATTAACATTAGGGCAGTTAAAGTCTCCGGCAATTATACTATTCCGATTGTCAATAAAGTTACCAAGAAGTGAATAAAATCTAGTATCTGTATCGAGGGGTTGAACGGGAGGTCTATAAACAACAACAAAATTAAAACTAATACTACGCGCCCTAACTTCAACACATATCGCATTAATTGCTGCCGGAAAATCTAACTTAACCTCGATAGCCCTAAGGGAATTACGAATGTACAGCAAAATGCCGCCACCAAACCTATGTAACCTATCATTAGTAATGAGTTTAAAACCCAGTATATCAAGTTCCCCCAACAAGTCCCGAGTCACGGTATTTAACCAAGTTTCAGTGATAGCAACTATATCGTAGTTGCCGGAATAAATTATCGCCTTAAATTCATTTAATTTATTTCTAATACTACGCGCGTTACAATAAAAGACGTTTAAGTTATTTTTTACCACGGGCCCGCGTTTTAAACTATTTTTCATGTCGGGCCCGCGTTCCCCGGACCCACAACGTTTAAAGAAGGCTTCGACCTATACAGCTTTCGCACGTTTTCGTCTATTAACCTACCTAGCCTAGCATTACCTATTTCATTAAAATGCACCCCATCTTTTATATAAAGGCTAGGATCACTGAATTCGGACCAGAGCTTTACGAAGGGTACATTTTCCTCAGCACAAATCTCTTCTAATTTATTATTCAAAAATATTGTTTTTGACGTAATCCTAAGACCCAACCCGTGCCTAGGGGTAATACCTAGAACTAAAGACCTATCTGACCTCGCCTTCAGGGACCTAATTAACCCCCTATATCTCTCCAAAAGGTCAGGCACTCTCGTATCGGGCCTATACGAGTCGTTGCCTCCTACCATCGTCACCAACATCGAGTGACGGGAGGCAACGTCAATCCTATTCACTTCGTCTCTAACTCTGTCAACCCTGGCCCCTGGGAGACAGACCCTCCTCCTCTTGGTTGGATGCCGTTCAACGAACTCTTTGTCCATGTGGCGCACTAAAGAGTCCCCAATTAAAATAGTTTCCTCCTCATTCACGTCCCTTTCCAAGTGGGCGAAAGGGTTCGAAACCTTGATAGGGGGGAGATTCCTATCACCTAACGTACGCGGCCCAGCTCCACCCTTAACTTCTCTAAATCTCTCCCCATCTACTACTCTCGGACTAACCTTAACCTCTTCCTCAACTCTATCCAACCTTCCCGACAAGCTACCTAAACTAGAAAATAGGTTACGCACCTCACCCTTCAAATTACTAACGTCTTCAACGTTAGTATTGGTTCGGCTTCCGTCAACCGTAGCCCTACCCCTGCCCTCATCAAGCGTTGCAAGTCTTTCCGCTACCTCACCTACACTGCGTTTTATGTCAACTATTTCCTCTATTAACTCGCAAAAGAAACAAACTGGTCTCTCGGTAATCGCCATAGGACCACCGTTATAATCTTTAAATTCCGAATACCACCGGTTTACCCTACACCTAACACACGACGCTTTCTGCGACGGCATCGCGCGGTTAAAAATTAGTTTAAACCGTCACAAGTGTAAGTTAAATTAAGCCGGCACGCTATGAAAACTTCTAAATCGCTAAAAAACACTAATATTCAATTACTTAACTATAACAACGTGAATATAAACGCAAGTATATAAAATTCAAAACTTTCCAAAAGTAAAATTCTCAACAATATACAAAAGTAAATGCAATATATATATATAGCCCCTCGGTGGTGTAGTGGTTAGCGTCGTTGACTACGAATCCATCGGCCCCGGGATCGAGATCGGGTGATGGCAGCCGGCGCGCAGCAAAACCCAGCTGTTCATCCTTCCACGCAATAAAGAAAGTGGTTGGTAGATAAATGGGTACCCTGGGTGGCCTAGTGGTTAAGACGCTGGCTGCTGGTGGGGCGTGGTTCGGATTCCACGTTAAACTGTAGGTCTGAGGTGGAGTGAAAAGCTTGAACTTCGTCAGAATGAACAATTCAGGCGGAAAGTTTTATATATATATATATATACAGGGTGTCCCATAAGTCCGGCATCATAGGAGAAATTCATATTTTTCTATTCCTACAAACAATAATTGTACCTGTACCAATAATTCCCTGGTCATTGGATATGACGTCGAGGGCCTGTGGAATGGCCAGCTAGGAGCCCGGATCTCACGCCACTAGATTTTTATCTCTGGGGCCACTTGAAAGCGCTGGTATACGCAGAGAAAATTAGGAGTGTTGAACATTTGCGGCAGCGTATTATTGGGGCATGTAACACCATTACTCCTGACATCATTCACCGTGTGCTTGCTGACTGGGTATCATGTCTGAATTTGTGTATTGAAAACAATGGTGGACATATTGAGCACGTTCTGTTAATAAAAGCTTTTGTTTTGCCTTTTTTTATTTTTCCTATGATGCCGGACTTATGGGACACCCTTATGTATATATATATATATATATATATATATATATATATATATATATATATATATATATATATATATACATAGTGGCATTCATAAGTATTCGTATAGAGAAATATTTCAGATATATTCGTCCTTATCTTTTGTACAATATATAAGATAGTTATGAAAAGTTTATCGTTCGTTTAGAAAATTTTAACATATAAAATAAAAATTTAACATACAAAATAATAAGTTCAACTGCAACATATGATGTAAAACATCATAGAATTTGAAGAAAATAAAAAGGTTAAAATGCAAAAGTTTTCATACATTTATTTACAAAATTATTTAATATTTTGTGTGTCCACCTTAGGATTGAAGAATTTCAAATTTCTATCACTTATTGATAGATAAAAAAAATTGTGTACAGATGCCAGATGACTGTTGGCAATTCTGAATTCTAGAATTTTCTCTCTGAATCTTCATGGAAGACGGATGACTGTAGAAGCTATTATTAAGCAAAGGGTTGTGTTGGTAAAGAGCTGTCTACAGATCTTAAGAGATCTGTTGTTGCTGCACACGAATCTGGAAAGAGTTATAGGAAGATAGGAGAAGAACTTCGAATTCCATTTACGACGGTTGCTGCAATTATAAAGAAATGAAAAAGCTTTGGAACAATCAAATCACTACGAAGGTGTGGATGACCTTGCAAGATTTCAAAACGTACAGCTAGACGAATTAAAAGAATGGCTGCTGCGAATCTACGAGTGACTGCAGGTCATATTTTCCAAACATTAAGAGTGTCTAAACTTCTAAAGGATCGATATCCATCCCCCAGCTGTATGACGTATACAATGAAACCTGTCGTGAGAGACCAGGTTCGGGACAGGTCTCATTGGTCTCTAAAAGCACGTGTCTTTTATCACAGTTAGGACTCTGTTTTGTATTGACTTTCCCCTTTTTTGATTGTTTAGTTTTGTTAACTCATATTAATTGGAATTATTAGGACTAAAGCTATATATACATAATAAGTTTATTAAATAACTGCCCATATTTATAATAATAGTAATAATAATCTTTATTCAGAAAGAACACATTACATAAGATATACATTACATTCATACTGGTTAACACAAAGTTGGGATTAACGTTTAATTTATTTAATTTAATCACAGTATTCTTATCTGAATATGCCGTTGGGAAGCATGACAGCTTTTCAGGCAAAAGTCTTTGAGATTCATTCCTATTTTTCCAAAGGAAAATGTCAAATATAAATAGAATTTGTGGAAAATAAAATAATGTTGCATTAGTTAACTCTGTCATTAAAATTTAAAATTTAAATAATCTTTCAAATAATAGAAAATGTTAATAGAAATAATAATAGAAATAATAGAAAATGTTAATAGAAATAATAATAGAAATAATAGAAAATGTTAATAGAAATAATAATCGAAATAATAGAAAAGAAAAATGGTGAACAATACAAATCATGATACAATCTTAAAGTTAAAAAGATGCAGATGAGTGAGGCATATCATAACTATGGCCTAATATATTGGAAACTTTTAACATCTAATTTATATGGTTTATGATTGCACCCATTTAAGATTGTGAATTTTGCATATACTAGGGGCACTCAATATATTTAACCCACCCTTTTTTCTTAGCTAAATAATAGGCCATGGGGCTGAAATGTCTTTTGGGCGGTAAGTTTGAACTTTCTGCACTTCACATAACCGAATTTTTCCAGTTTGAACCTCCCCTCCTTGTATAAAACCGCTTTTAAATGCCCTTGTAACCGATGGTTAACGCAGTTTCGAAAATGGCGTCTGACAGTGATGTGCGTCGTAAACAGAGAGCTGTTATCGAGTTCTTAACCACAGGGAATGAAACAGTTGGAAATATTCACAAACGTCTACGAAACGTTTACAGAGATGCTGTTGTTGAGCGAAGCACAGTTGAACGCTGGTCTAAACGTGTGAGATCATCGGAGAGAGGGAGAGCCAACCTCGATGATGAGCCACGCAGCGATCGCCCGGCATCGGCTGTGACATCTCAGACTATGCAACGTGCTAACAGCATCATTCGATCAAATCGGCGCGTCACATACAAGGAGCTATCACTGGAGCTAGGAATTAGTGAAGGAAGTGTGAATACGATAATTCAGCAACTGGGATACTCAAAAGTGTGTTCACGATTTATTCCTCGCCAACTGACTAAAGATCACAAAGCCCAAAGAAAAGAAATTGCTTTTGAGTCGTTGGTTCGATACGAGATAGAAGGGGCTGACTTCCTTTCACGAACTGTAACTGGGGATGAGACTTGGGTACACCACTTTGAACCTGAAACAAAACGCTAATCCATGGAGTGGCATCACGCAGAGTCCCCACGCAAGAAAAAGTTCAAAATGGCTCCCTCTGCAGGAAAGGTTACGGCCACCATCTTCTGGGACATGAAAGGAGTGATTCTGGTGGACATTATGAAGAAAGGACAAACAATCAACTCAGAGGTATATATTGCTACCCTACAGAGACTCAGAGACGTATAAAGCGAGTTCGACCGGAGAGAAAACTGGAAGACGTCCTTCTTTTGCACGATAACGCAAGATCATACAAAAGTTTGCAAACAAGAGAGGTCATCACAAAAATGCGCTTGACTGTGTTACCCAACCCTCCATACAGCCCGGATCTTGCACCTTCAGACTTCCATTTGTTTGGGCCAATGAAGGATGCTATTCGTGGAAGAAAGTTTCAGAGTGATGATGAGGTTGTTGAGGAGGTTAAGAGGTGGCTCCAGCGGAACCCAACGGACTTTTACCAGCAAGGAATAAAGGCCCTTATTTCGAGGTGGAGGAAAACCGTAGAAAAGGATGGAGACTATGTGGAGAAATAAAATATTGTAAAAAAGGTATGTAACTACTTGTGTACAAAATTTCTGGAACTTACAAGGAAACTTAGAAAGAAGTAAAAAAGGTGGGGCAAAATATATTGAGTGGCCCTCGTATAATAGGTGATTTTCATTGTTTAGTAATATTTACAAATTGTAATATATACTGTATGTCTATATACACATACATTTATAGGAGTTTATAAAGTGTTTCTTTAGTGAGTTGCGAAACGATATTAGTGATGGTGCTTTTCTGATGTTTATGGGTATAGCGTTCTAAATATCTGCCCCCTTGTAGGAGAGAGCATTTCCTGCAATTTGTATGGAATAATTTGGGTTATGTATGAAATAACTGGGAAGCCTTCTATTATAATTATGGTTCATCTGATGGTGGGTAATCGCCCTGTGAATGGGCGAAATATAGTTTATATTATTAACAACTTTGTACATACTGATACGGACAGTAAGTTTATAAAGGTCATTTAGTTTTAGAACATTCAAGTTTCTGAACATTGGAGAGGTATGAGATCGTCTGTCATTATTGTCTGAGAGAGTTCGTAAACATTTTTTATGGATTACTTCTAGCTGATACAGTACATAATTCTTTGTACTACCCCATGCTGCGATTCCATATTGCAAATATGGATGGATAAATGAGTAATACAGTGTGAGGAGGGCATTTTGGGGAATTGTTTTTTGAGTTTAAACATTTGTAAAGAAATCTAGATATTTTTTATTTGATATGTTGTGTGTGGCCTTTGAAATTTAATTTTTCATCGAACGTGATGCCAAGAAATTTAACTTCATTTACTTTTGCAAGAGGAGTGTTTCCAATTATTAATGGTGTGTGCACGATTGCAGTTTTTTTAGTTACGATCACATATGATGATTTTGTCAAGTGTAGTAAAAGGTTATTTGTACACATCCATTTATAGACATCATTTAATTGCTTGTTCACTTCGTTCATTGGTTAATTGATATCGTGGTGTGTAGAAGTGAATGTTGTATCATCTGCATATTGAATATACAGTTCGATAAAAATCATTTACATATATTAAGAACATTAAGGGTCCAAGGATTGATCCTTGTGGAAGCCCATTTTCCAATCTAGCATATTCTGACGAAATGTTATTTAATTTAACATACTGTTGACGATTACAGAGATATGACTTAAACCAATTTTGCATAGTTCCCTTTTGCCATATGTGTTTAATTTGTGTAGTAAGATATCTTCTCTAAACCCAAATTGTGTGTTTGTTTGGATGTCATAATTAGCTAAGAATTTCATTAGTTTGTTGTATACGATTCTTTCAAATACGTTACTTAGAGTTGGTAAGACGGAGATTGGTCGGTAATTGGATGGAGAATCAGGGCTGCCTGATTTGAATACTGGACAAACCCTGGCCCTCTTTAGGTGATCAGGGAATAATACACCTTGTACTATTAGTAGTATGGTCGCAAAATGGGAGAGTTCATATGACGCGTTCGGTGGAGAAGGGGCGAACGCCACAAAATTCGAAAAATGAGTTTTTTGTTGTATAATTATCCTTTAAAACCTTTGCTTTACCTATGCAAAAAATTAGATGTTAGTCTGCACTCTTTCACGGTAAAATTTAGGTTTTAATGTATCTCAGAGAAATTCACTCCGCATCATTGCTTCACATTGAACACATCTATCTACTTTCTGGTCACTCGACAATGCCCTGTGATGCTCAATGTGGCCAAATTGAACAAAATATAAAAAATAATTACAGCAATATTATTTACATCAAAAAAGATTATGTTACGGCCATAACTACAGCCGTTTCGCAGCGCTTCCTAGTTGTAGAAATGAAACAGGCTGATTTTCTCGATTTTGACGTCCTAAAAACGTACATGTCATTAGGAAATCAACAACTACTAAATTTACAGATGCAAGAAAGTATTTGACTTTCAACACAAAGAAGGCTACGTATATCTACTGCATACCGCACAACCCCAGATAATAGCCATCCCGTCAGACTGCAGAAAGGGAAAAAATCCTACAGTGTCAGTTTATTCAATCTAGCCCAGCAGACACTACAACCAAAGTATTCCCAATTGCTGCCAATAACTAAGGAGAAAATAAAAGATCTCAAAGAATTATCAGACCTAATGCCTGCAACTGCAGTGAACTATTATACAAGATTGTTAAAGGAACTGGAAGAAACCGAAACAGTTGAAGCAGGTAATACAACATTCGACGAAGAGGACCAAATAATGGATTACACCAGTTAACATCAGAAGCTATCAATAAATAATATTGTAAAATTTCTTGGCGTTTTATTATATCGACATATTACACAACAATATTTTACTCAAATATGTGTTCAAATTCATACAACATTTCAATAAACCGGAAAAATACAAAGGTTTAAAGTTTACAAACTTTAACTGCATTTTGTGGCATAATTCGAAAATGTTGCGTTCGCCCCTTCTCCACCGAACGCGTCATATGCAATTGCAATGTTGATCATATGCGTGCCAGTGCCAACCCCCAGGGTGCCAAAAAAGGGGGAGGGGAACTCCCCCAGCTTGCTAGGGGAGTCCACCTAGCCTCTTTGGCGGAGAAGGCCCAAAGGGGCCCAAAGGGGCCCAAAGGGGCATACCTAACCTAAGAGAGAGAGGAGAAGAGAGAGGAATAAACATCCAGCTTCAGTAGTATAGCCGCAAAAGGGGAGAGTGCAGGAATGTTGCAGGTTATTATGTAATGTTGCAAATGGGGGAGGGGGTTGTTGCTGTTGCAAAGGGGGTGTTGCAAAGGGGGGTGGGGTTGTTGCAAAAGGGGGTTGTTGCAAAGGGGGTGGGGGGGAAACTTGGAGGCGGCGTTATCCCCCAAGAGAAAGGAGGAGGAGGAGGAGAGAAAGGAGGAGAGGTGTTCACCTGGCAGGAGCCAAGTGCACATTAAGACTTCCAGCCGGGCTGGCGTTGTTTTATAGGCTCCTAATCAGCCAGAATCAGCCAGAATCAGCCAGTTGGCTGAGCCAAAGTGAGAGAGACGCCTGAAGGAGAGAGAGAGAGAGACAGCTGAAGGAGAGAGAGCTGAAGAAGAGAGAGATGCCTGTAGGAGGGAGAGACGCCTGAAGGAGAGAGGATAGGTACACATGCAGGAGTACACATGCTGGAGGTACACACATACGCACACATGCAGGAGTACACATGCAGTAGGTACACATGCTGGAGGTACACACATACGCACACATGCAGGAGTACACATGCTGGATGTACACATGCTGGAGGCAAACATGCAGGAGAGAGAGAGAGAGAGAGACACCTGAAGGAGGAAGATACATGCAGGAGAGAGAGAGAGAG
The DNA here is from genome assembly GCA_023014485.1 of Bathynomus jamesi. Lineage (NCBI taxonomy): Eukaryota > Metazoa > Arthropoda > Malacostraca > Isopoda > Cirolanidae > Bathynomus > Bathynomus jamesi. The sequence goes on from JAJOZX010000001.1 coordinate 3,885,435, forward strand.
ACACCTGAAGGAGGGAGAGAGACACCTGAAGGACAGAGTGGAGTTCTCCCCCAATTTATTTTCGTTTCTCTAACCTAAGAGGCCACTAAGGGGTTTACCAAAGGGCCAGAAATAGAAGGAGCAGAGCTCCTTACTCGGCCGGAGCCGAGGGGGGAATGGTTCTTCACCAGCTTCGCGATCTTTTATAATCCTCTATTCTGGCTGAGTTGCCAGATAGCGCAAGGTATTCCAGATAGCGCCATGTGTCCCATTAATCGTGTAACACATATATGACGGCCGTTATTCCAAATGTACTTGTATATATAATAAACTAATGAACCATATAAAATACCACAATATATATTTATATGGTTATTCAAGATTCAACCGTATAAAATAACACAAGCGCCTCTTTCATTACGCTTTAATAGAATTAACAAAGTTACCCTATTTCGTTAGACAGAAAACGAATTTTTATAAGGGTTACCCAACGAATTATGAGAGCATCACCGAAATAAAACTTTTATGGGTAACTATATCGACATAAGCTTATTATTGTAACGTTTGCTCCCAATATAAATTTTCCTAAATAACAGTAAAACCAATTAATTTAATTATGAAACTTCATTTAAATAATTTACGATACAATTCCACCAAACGAGATGAAAACTTATGAAACATATAGCCTCATTCCTGCGACGAAAAAATGAAAAAATGACGAAAAATAAAGAAATTATTCATTTGAAAAACGAAATTTAAAGAAACGAAGAAAGTTGGAAATGCCCAAAACATAATCCGATAGTGTATAACGTTGCAGTACTCGCTTGAAGAAAGGAGAGGTTGCAAACTCTACTTGAATAAATGTAATTACCTAAACTGCACGCGAAGGAGTTTAAATAGATCCAGCAAATAAAGCCTTTGAACAATGATTTCATGTTTCAGAAAGATTTACGCGTTAATAGAATTAGTAAAGTTACCCAATAAATAAATCGTTAGAGAGAAATGATTTTTATAAGGGATACCCAACTAATTATCCACCAATCAATAAATAATAGCAAACGTGAATAAAGAGTTCCAATTCAATGGGTAACTATATCGACATAAGCTTATTATTGTAACGTTTGCTCCCAATATAAATTTTCCTAAATAACAGTAAAACCAATTAATTTAATTATGAAACTTCATTTAAATAATTTACGATACAATTCCACCAAACGAGATGAAAACTTATGAAACATATAGCCTCATTCCTGCGACGAAAAAATGAAAAAATGACGAAAAATAAAGAAATTATTCATTTGGAATTGCCCAAGCCACTATAGCGGGGTCGGACGGAGAATATCTGTTCTTTTAAACATCTTATTTCTGCTTATTAAATAACTTTTTAGACACTTGATTTTTATTATAAATATTTAAGTCACGAATAACAGTGGGAAAAACGTCCAGAAAAGAAAATTATGAAACATCTCCTTCCAGACCACTCTTGATATATACATATATATATATATATATATATATAATAAACAACTCATGCACACACACACACACACACACACACACACACACACACACACACACACGATGAAAGGCAGAAACTAAATCAGTTCGAATCGTGTCTCTAGGGACACGATTCGAACGAAAAAGGTCTCTAGGGACCTTTTTCGGGTCGAGGGATTATCCTTCTACAAGCTATTCGAGCAGAAATCACCACTGACTTCAGATATTAATATTGTCATTGTTATTACTTCTACAATGAAAATATTTACGCGTAATTTGTATGGTGTCATATAGAAATATAATGATATATATATATATATATATATATATAAATTGAATTTACCGTGGTACACCATGTTTGGCAAACGCTTTATTGGTGCAAGCCTCATTTACTGATGCATATTATATCTATCGGGCAAATAACTTTTAATTCAGTCACTGATTGACCCTCTAATACCGCAACAATACAAATTATTGAGTAGAATGTTGTGTTCTATTACATCAAACACCTTACTCATATCTATATAAATTGAATTTACCGTGGCACACCATGTTTGGCAAACGCTTTAGTGGTGCAAGCCTCATTTACTGATGCATATTATATCTACCGGGCAAATAACTTTTAATTCAGTCACTGATTGACCCTCTAATACCGCAACAGCACAAATTATTGAGTAGAATGTTGTGTTCTATTACATCAAACAACTTACTCATACCCACTGCCATAATTTTCTTTTATCATAACTCAGCCGAGCAACTAAGCGACGTTGGATCTGAGTGGTAGTTGGATGGGGAGTCATCCACCGCAGCAGATAATTTACATTCGATAAATGTAATGAAATAATTAAATAAAATATGCATTTATTTTTATATCACGGATGGAGTCGATGTAGACAATGCAGGTCCTGAGCTTAAATTATCTAAAACCATAACAATACAAATTATTTCAATAGAATATTATGGTCTATTACATTATTACACCTTGCCCAGATCCATTACCAATAACCTCAATTTAGTAATAATAACAATTATCTCTCATACACTATATATATATATATATATATATATATATATATATATATATATATATATAGAAAGAGAGCGAGAGTTTTGTTCAAATAAAGGATTCCATTTATAATGAAAAGGTACGACTTGGGATGTCATTCGATTACTGAGAGTTATTAGCAATGAAGTTCAGTAGAGATTACCCCATAGGACACGTAGGGTGCCCATTTATCTGCCAACCACTTTATTTTATTATGTGTAATGACCACCTTAGACCTACAGTTTAACGTTGAAACCGAATGTTATTTTTAAAATATAATTATGATATATCTCTTTATACCCTCTCGATTACATTAGTGACTAATGATGCGGGAAATTGAGTAAATGGAAATATTATTTTCTCGAAAACTATGGGTGATAGAAAACTTCTGAAACCATATTTGGATTCAATATCAAAAGTTCTATACGAATCACCAAATACTTTTCAAAGGAGAATAAGAGCATTAATTCTATTAGTGAAAATATAAAGATGCAATTACTCGTCCGTACCCGTTATAGCGGAATGGTACACGTCATAGCTCCACCCAGCTACATCGGCAGCCAATCACGACGGACATCTGGTCTTTTGGTGGAGCTTGGCGAATGTGCATATAAAAGGGGATATTTTCAGTTGGGAGTAACAGTAGCTATTTTCGCATCAGTGAATAATCATTCCTCGACCATGGACCTGTACGTCTCCCCAGACTTGTATGAAGAACGTGATACTGCAGCATTAACCACAATTAGTCTTTTCAATGCGGCTGATTGTGGCGAACTATTTTCGACGCAAACCGTAGAAGATATTTGCAGTGACGCTCCTTACAATCCGACGCAAGGGACTACCATAGAAATGTAAGTGTCCATAATTCGATTTTATATATATACGGAGAGTTGTAGTATTTCGTCAAATAGATACTAGTCAAAAATGTCAATCAATGTTATTTCCCCATCATGCTAAAATCGAAATTGGTAATCGAACCAAAGATATCTTCACATAATGGGGATCTGTCTGTCTGTCTGTATACTCTGTATATGTTTTCATTATTCCTTTAAGGTCCGATGAGGATTTGACACGAGTTATACAATCTTTTGAAGGGAATACGGATGATATACTGATCAGTCAGCAGTGTCACACATCCTCCACCGTGGACCTGTACGTCTCCCCAGACTTGTATGAAGAACGTGATACTGCAGCATTAACCACAATTAGTCTTTTCAATGCGACTGATTGTGGCGAACTATTTTCGACGCAAACCGTAGAAGATATTTGCAGTGACGCTCCTTACAACCCGACGCAAGGGACTACCATAGAAATGTAAGTGCTCATAATTATAATTTTATATATATATGGAGAGTTGTAGTATCTCGTCAATTAGATACTCGCCAAAAATGTCAATCAGTGTTATTTCCCCATTATGCTAAAATCGAAATTTTTATGGCGTTCACTCCTCGAACCAAAGATATCTTCACATAATGGGGATCAGTCTGTCTGTATACTCTGTATATGTTTTCATTATTCCTTTAAGGTCCGATGAGGATTTGACACGAGTTATACAATCTTTTGAAGGGAATACGGATGATATACTAATCAGTCAACAATGTCAAATAAAGTAAGTGTTTTTCGATCTTTTTGGGATAAGAAGACACAATATATTTTCATAAATTTATTAAATGAAAGAAATCAGTACAATAAACGAATATACAAATATACGAACAAAAACTTATAATATACAACGAGTACGTACAATTGGAAAACGGTTTTTTATCTGTCTGCATACCATTTCATCGTTTCGGTGAGTGTGACACGGGTCAAATAAATTTAAAAAATTTATAAATTCTTTATCATTTGACATATGCATGAGAAATGAGACACAGTACATTCCGCAAACATTAGTAAAATATCCCTGCATACGAAATGGGTTCCATACAACTTCGGGAATATGTAACTGAGCGAGAAATTTTACAATAATAGGGTCACTCCAGGGTTGAGTACCGAGTGAATCAAAATAGTACAGGCGCTGTCTATTTTTAAAATAGACAGCGATCCAGTGAATCCCTTCATTACCGATGATGTCTGTGTTCACAATAAGACTACCGCATTCTCGCGTACTTGGCAAACTCAATGTTTCATTCTTCGCAAACACGCCGATAAATTTGGAACGTGTGACTCGCTCCATTACTTTCTGAAGTGTATTAGCATCCATTTTAAAAGTCAGTGATAACGCTTCTAAATCTATCTACTTCTATTAGGGCTTGCGATTCGAGATATACTAGTACACTAATAGGAGCGTCTATAGGCTTGGCGAATTCCAGCCGCACTGAGATGTTACCGCTCTGCTGTGGTGTTAAATGGGTATTTACGCTAGCAGATAAGTCAGGTGTAATGTCAAACGGATAAAGGTTAAATTGATCAATGAATTCTTCCTGCGTTACCCCATTACCAAGCTCATCACAATCACCTGCAATATGGGTCAGATTACTATAGGCTCTGGCACAAAGAGGTAACACAGCGTCTGATGAATAGTCCGTACCCATTGTTCCACCCAAAGCAGTGCCATTAACGTATAGAGTTATATTTTTAAGTCCGAAATTCTCGAATTTAAAGGCACTCTTTTTATATTTTCCATTCACCGAAGCGTGGTCCTGCATGCCGATTAATATCCTTTTAGGAAGATTTCCCAGGGCAATGTTTTCTATCTGCTTCGATGCCAACCCTGCAGGAACCGTATATAGTTTGATCTGCACTCTGTTAATAGGATATTTCACTGTAGCGTTTAGTAAATTTTTCTCAATTTCTAGTTGTTTTGGTGAACTTAATTTCACTCGCCGTACGCGGAGGTATGTGTCCATAATGTGAACCACAACGGACTTTGCACCCTCTTCTTGATTCGCATCCAGATTTAAGCAGATCTCAGGACTCGTGCGGGTGAGCTTTATTTTCATATCCACCCCGTTCACAAGCAACTTCTCCTGGAAAGTGAAATCTGTGTGCAACCGTCCAAAACACTCGTATATTTTCTTTTTAGAATTTTTAAATTTGTCCTTTATACTATTTTCATCTTTAGTTTGATAATATCCCTCCGCACTTAAAAAGGTAGCCTTCGCTTCTTTGGAAAAGTTGAGGACATTTTCCAAATAGGCTCGTAGATGATAGTACCCCGTGCCTGCCGATATGTTGGTCTGATTTAAATATACGTCACACTGGTTGAATATGGCGTGCAGAAAGTTTGTTTCAGGGTATACAGCATATTTGTCATCGCAGCCGTTCCATCAGAATGGGCTATACGTAGCTTAGCGTACATGTGCACACAGCTTGGATCAAAAAAGTAGGACCTGAGCTGGGTATCACGAATTCTATAGGTGCACTCGGTGAACTAATTGTGTTTAAAGGGTTAATTGTAATAAAATCACTGTGCTCAATAGAAACTTGGGTTGGCGGGAGCTCAAAAAAGGACAGCTCCGATTTACAGCATTGTGAACTACATGGGTGGATGAAGCGTGCCATGGCGAAATAGTGACTCCTCTCTCGACAAGTGGTAAACAAACTATGATTCATGAGATCAATATCCTTAGCTTATATCAGTCAAAAAAGTGGTCAACCATAGGTTTCATTCGCTTACAGCATTTCTTTTTTGATAGCCTTTTACGTTTAATACCACGTGACCCCTTCTTCTTCTTCCGGGGAGCTCCTCTTCTTCTTCCCGCCACCACGCATTTTTCTCTTTGCATCTTTGATGATTTCGTTCCGTGTACGCTTTAAATGTTTTTTTAGAGCTTCTTTAGGTTTAGCCCCGGCCAATATGTCTTCTGCAGTGTTAAGGCCTGATTGTAGCGCTTTCCTTCCAAGGTATCTGGCACCCCTCTTCAGCAAAGGAACAGCCGTACGTAGTATGGATGAAAAAATGGATCCAAGTCCACTACCGCGCTGGTATCGCATCCCTCGATAGACGGTGAAAGGCTTTCTATCCATTATAACTCAGTGCGTCGAAAGTGTAGCTTCACTGTTAAGCTCCCGTTACCGAATGGGAAGTTTTCGCCCTCAATCGTTCTTATATATATTGTGATATTGGTTATTAAATTAGTTGCGACATTCACATAATGGGGTCTGTCATATGTAATACTCAAACTCCTTCCTCTATGGTTGGGGATGTGAGCAATGCGCAGCAGGCGTGCCTGGGTATCCCCAACAAACTGGTGCTCCACTATATTACTGTAAATATAGCACATGTCTGGGGACCTTTCAGCCAATTTCTCCATCTTCAATTGATACATTAATCTGGACAAGTTATACTGTGTCTCGTGAAATGTGTCTCTTTGGAAGGCTGCGCTATATCGGCCGTTGGTTAGAATTTTGAACTTTCTATGTTCTTTAAGACATCTGTTAGTCTTTGATTTTAGGATTAGTGTATGTGCAGGGTTGTTTACGATTTCATATACTAAATCATTCGTAAGGTTTGAGTTTCTTAAACTTACGTTTAAGCCTCTCACAACATCCTCGGCCGAACCATATTGACCCGGCCCTAGTCTTACTTCTGTACTGTAATACCGTGCAATCTTAGTCCAAGCGATGCGCATAGTTTCATCCATAGCTACCCCAGCTTTTTCACACTCGTCAATGTCTCTAAGAATCGTAAAAACGGTTTCTTTATGTTCAATATTTAAAAAGACGGTGTCCAGCTGAATTTCGCATATCCCCACCTCATACGAATCACGACCCAATTCAATGTGCCCATGGAGTTCTGTTACAAAGTTGGCTAGCGTGTTGTTAGGGTGTACAGACAGGGACGAGGAGGACGGGAGTGTGACGTAGAAATGGTTAGGAGCCATGTTGCATACTATTTAAGCTTCATTATTGCATCAGCTTTTATATAGGTGTTGAAGCTTTCTGGGTACCCTAGCCATTTCACCAGGTACATTTTTCTCCTTCCTGAACCTTTGCTTCCTAAAATTTTCTCAATTTTAAACACATTTTTTTCTAAATTAAACGCAACTTTCTGCAATTCCTCGCGGTAAAAGCCTCCTGAGATTTCTTCCCCATTCAAATCTTCAATGTAATACATCATTATCACACCTTTAGGTCTCACAGCCCTAACTTTAAAAATCTCGCGTGTCCATCCTTGCTCAAAACCCTTTGCGAATTTATTCCCCGAACGCGACAGCCTTACATAATCATTGATTTTGAAGCGCACAGAGTGTGTGGTGGTGGTGGTGGTGGTGATCCATCTCTTCTCGGGAGCGTACCTCTTTCTAAAACTTCGTTAGGTGTTGCCCCAATCGTGCGATGGTGTGAGCGGTTGTAGGATGATGCCAATGATTCCAGAATGTCTAGAAATCTGTATGTGTTTTTATGTGTAAAATAACGGTGCATGCGTTCCTTTATGGTGCGCTGAACTCTTTCAGCTAAAGAAGCCTTATGTATAGAATTGGTTGTGTAATAGCTGATATTAAACTCTGTCAACATATTCTGAAAAGCACGGCCTATAAACTCCTTCCCCATATCCGTACAAAAATAGCCAGGAACCCTGTTTTCTTTTAACATTAGCGTTTTGGTGGCTTTAGCAACTGTTTCAGGTGATTTATTTTTCAGAGGAACTAGCCACAGATATCTAGAGAACACGTCTATTATGAATAGAATGTAGCGGTAACCATCGTTATACACAGAATATCTTTGCATGTCTGTTAAATCTGCTTGCCAAATAGAATCAATCGAGGAAGCCGTTGTCTTGGCTGTTTTAAACCTTTTTCTCACAGGCTTATGAAGCGTATAAGCGTCCTGCTCCCTCAAAAATCTTTCAACATCTTTTTTTCCTACTCCGTAAACACTTCTGTACAGTCTATCTACGCCGCGTAAGAGGATGGGGTAGAAATGTCATAATAACGTTTAGTTAATACGTTAGCCATTTGCGTATTTTAGAGGCACGTGGGTAGGGTTGGTTTAACCTCTTCTTGCTCCTCTTCAAAGGTGTTACCGCGGGGGTGACGGCGCCTTCAATTGTGTCACAGGCGTTGCATGTTCCAAGTCTTTTAACCTGTTCAGATTTCCTATCAACGTTTTAGGGACATTTATTTGTTGTAGTCTTGCTTTAATATGCTTCCATCCTGATGGTGATGGCCTATCCCACTTTCTCACCAGATCATGGACAATGTCTACGATATTCGATCCCTGTACCTTTGATCCTTCCACAATGATCTCCCCTGTATCGGTCCATTGTATGGCGGGATCCTCATTCAATAGATTATAAAGACTTAAGCCTTTACTCCTCAATGTAAGTGGGAGGGTATTTTTTAATACATGTTCGATATGTTGTGTGGCTAATCTTTTTGGTTGGTCAGCTGTGTCGTCGGGTACAGGTCCTATGTCGCCATCGTCCCCCGTGCTGTGCCTAATAACCACAGGAATCTCTGTAGGGCTCTTATAATTTTCGTACTCGTGAAGAAATTTCTGCAGAGCTTCTTGGTATAAGATTCTTTTCTCATCAGGTGTTTTTTCACTGTTTAATAGGGCTAACAATTCGCTTTCCATTCTTTTAAGTCTGCTTTTACGGGGATCTAGATCCGTGTCTCTTTGCAGTGAGGCGTACACCTCGTGGGGAATCACTACCACTTTCTTCATTATATTAATCTAGTCAGTAAAGGGCCCAAAACTGAAAATAAGATGGGGAGAAATGACCCTCCTGTTTGCACAATAACTCGTTTTTTCTTCGCTACAGTTTGACTTTTACGAGCGAGTGTACGTATTATGTTCTTGTAGCGGCGTAGGCGAGCCTTCTGATGGGTTTTCATTGATACATTGCAATTTATAACGTTAAGACAGATTTCACAGATGCATTTTAAAAAGTCGGCGTCGATATTTTTAATAAACATCTGCTGCATTGCCCGGGGCAGTCGATGATAGATTTTTATTAATTCATGGTATTTCTTTAGTCTCTTTGTCATTCTGGAATATACACCGTTTCAGGCTCGTTTGGAAATATATTCGTTCGCAGAAGCACTCTAAACGTGTTTCGCGGATGAAGGTCGCAAAGCAAATATCCGTAACGCGTGCTTGTAGCTTCTTTATAAACTCACTCGATCAGAAGTGAGGCCCATGGTGTAATGGTTATCATATCTGACCGGCAATCGGAAGATCCCGGGTTCGATTCCCAGGTGGTTACCTCATTTTTTCATTTGTTCGTTCTCCCTCCTCATCTTGCGCGGAATGTCTTCTATACAAGCGTCGTTCTCTACGTTAAATATACTGCGTGTTCTTTGCAGTTGAAAATGTGTGTATATATATATATATATATATATATTAAGCTTTCCGCCTTAATTGTTCATTCTGACGAAGTTCAAGCTTTTCACTCCACCTCAGACCTACAGTTTAACGTGGAATCCGAACCACGCCCCACCAGCAGCCAGCGTCTTAACCACTAGGCCACCCAGGGTACCCATTTATCTACCAACCACTTTCTTTATTGCGTGGAAGGATGAATAGCTGGGTTTTGCTGCGCGCCGGCTGCCATCACCCGATCTCGTTCCCGGGGCCGATGGATTCGTAGTCAACGACGTAACCACTACACCACCGAGGCGCTATATATATATATATATATATACACACATATATATATACACAAACTCAGAATGGTCCCCTGAGAAACTTATATGTTAAACACAGACCATGCATGGAACAAGGAACTCTTCTGGGAAAATTAAATCCACTATAGTCCGAATAAGTAATGGTAAATGACAAATACCATAGTTTTTCTTTTTCATGATGCTAGCCCGACGTGGGCAACGGGTCTCTCGCAAAGCGGTCCCATAAATATAGCTTCCCTCACCAGCTATCTGCAAAGCAGACAGGATCCAGCTTTGGGACATGGATCTAGGGTTTAAAGCAAGCCTAGTCCCACTACATTCAGAACCTCTACATAAGTAAAAGACTCGTTGCATTCACGTCGGATTGAATAAATCAAAGAAAAAGGGGTAACTATTGTATTTTTAGCCAAAAAAACAAAACTTAAACCACAACCGGGACATTGAGCGTCCACTTTTCAAGGCACGTAACACGTCCGTTTAATATACATAAACTCAGAATGGTCCCCTGAGAAACTTATATGTTAAACACAGACCGTGCATGGAACAAGGAACTCTTCTGGGAAAATTAAATCCACTATAGTCCGAATAAGTAATGGTAAATGACAAATACCATAGTTTTTCTTTTTCATGATGCTAGCCCGACGTGGGCAACAGGTCTCTCGCAAAGAGGTCCCATAAATATAGCTTTCCTCACCAGCTATCTGCAAAGCAGACAGGATCCACCTTTGGGACATGGATCTAGAGTTTAAAGCAAGCCTAGTCCCAGTACATTCAGAACCTCTATATAAGTAAAAGACTCGTTGCATTCACGTCGGATTGAATAAATCAAAGAAAAGGGGTAACTATTGTATTTTTAGCCAAAAAAACAAAACTTAAACTTCAACCGGGACATTGAGCGTCCACTTTTCAAGGCACGTAACACGTCCGTTTAATATACACAAACTCAGAATGGTCCCCTGAGAAACTTATATGTTAAACACAGACCGTGCATGAAACAAGGAACGCTTCTGGGAAAATTAAATCCACTATAGTCCGAATAAGTAATGGTAAATGACAAATACCATAGTTTTTCTTTTTCATGATGCTAGCCCGACGTGGGCAACGGGTCTCTCGCAAAAAGGTCCCATAAATATAGCTTCCCTCACCAGCTATCTGCAAAGCAGACAGGATCCAGCTTTGGGACATGGATCTAGGGTTTAAAGCAAGCCTAGTCCCACTACACTACACTACACTAGCCCACGTTGGGCTAGCATCATGAAAAAGAAAAACTATGGTATTTGTCATTTACCATTACTTATTCGGACTATATTGGATTTAATTTTCCCAGAAGAGTTCCTTTTTCCATGCACGGTCTGTGTTTAACATATAAGTTTCTCAGGGGACCATTCTGAGTTTGTGTATATTAAACGGACGTGTTACGTGCCTTGAAAAGTGGACGCTCAATGTCCAGGTTGAGGTTTAAGTTTTGTTTTTTTGGCTAAAAATACAATAGTTACCCCTTTTTCTTTGATTTATTCAATCCGACGTGAATGCAACGAGTCTTTTACTTATATAGAAGTTCTGAATGTAGTGGGACTAGGCTTGCTTTAAACCCTAGATCCATGTCCCAAAGCTGGATCCTGTCTGCTTTGCAGATAGCTGGTGAGGGAAGCTATATTTATGGGACCTCTTTGCGAGAGACCCGTTGCCCACGTCGGGCTAGCATCATGAAAAAGAAAAACTATGGTATTTGTCATTTACCATTACTTATTCGGACTATAGTGGATTTAATTTTCCCAGAAGAGTTCCTTGTTCCATGCACGGTCTGCGAGCCAATAACAGCCAATAACACAGTGTTGTGTTAGCAGACTTGTTGCAGAGTTGAAGGAAACAGGATCCATAGAAGATAAACCACGCAGTGGACCTTCAAGGAGGTCCACTGACGACGATACAGCGACTGCTATCCTGGCTCATTTTAACAGAAGTCCCAATCACTCTTCGGCGATTGTCCGCCGAGACAGGAGTGTCGAAAAGTAGCATCCATCGCATTCTTCAGGCTCACAAATGGCATCCATATAAATTTCAAATCCTACAGAAATTAAGCGAAGATGATCCCGACCGGCGGATGGAATTTTGTGAATGGGCTACGGCACAATATGCTCGGGATGCCAATTTCCCGTCCACCATTCTGTTCAGTGACGAGGCTGTTTTTTATGGAAATGGTAAGGTAAATCGACACAACACCCGCTACAGGTCACAAAACAACCCTCACTGGTTACCTCTTCAAAGGAACAAGGTGCATCTCGGGTGATGGTATGATGTGGCATTTGGAAGGATCGCATCATAGGCCCCCTCTTTTTCGATGAACATGTCACTGGAGGCATCTACCTACGTATGCTCAAGGAAGAAGCATTTCCCAGTGTCTTGAACGAAGAAGGAAATTTCCCAACATGGTTCCAGCAAGACGGCGCTCCTGCACATTACAGCACCCAAGTAAGGGAATACCTGTACCAACAATTCCCTGGTCATTGGATAGGACGTCGAGGGCCTGTGGAATGGCCAGCTAGAAGCACGGATCTCACGCCACTAGATTTTTATTTCTTAGGCCACTTGAAAGCGCTGGTATACGCAGAAAAAATGAGGAGTGTTGAACATTTGCGGCGCAGCGCATTATTGGGGCATGTAACACCATTACTCCTGACTTCATTCACCGTGTGCTTGCTGACTGGGTATCACGTCTGAATTTGTGTATTGAAAACAATGGTGGATATACTGAGCACGTACTCTAAATAAAAGCTTTTGTTTTGCCTTTTTTTATTATTTTTCCTATGATGCCGGACTTATGGGACACCCTGCTTGTGTATATATATATATATATATATATATATATATATATATACATATGTGTGTGTGTGTGTGTGTATACACTGTGTGTATATATATATATATATATATATATATATATATATATATATACGAGGTGTGATCAAAAAGTTCGGTAAATAGTCCCGCAAATAATGAACGCGTGTCACTAGGTGATGTCAGTGTGTATGGCTGATGACGTCACCTTGGCCACTTGCCAGATGCCAACAAACACCATTCAACTACGCACCAGTGCGCCGTGTCATTGCTTTGTGTGAGGATGTTTTTGTGGCGTCTGGCGATTTTGCAGAAAATGTCGAAATTTCAGCAACGTGCAAACATCAAATTTTGTTTTAAACTTGGTAAGACGGCTACAGAAACGCACGGAATGCTTGCAGCTGTCTACGGAGATGAAGTTGTTATAAACAAGACGGACGGACGACCACTTCTTTCATCACTTTCCAAAGACTCATTTCCTTCTCGAAACCTTCCAACCCACTTGCAAACAGTCTTGTTTATAACAACTTCATCTCCGTAGAGAGTTGCAAGCATTCCGTGCGTTTCTGTAGCCGTCTTACCAAGTTTAAAACAAAATTTGATGTTTGCACGTTGCTCAAATTTCGACATTTTCTGCAAAATCGCCAGACGCCACAAAAACGCCCTCACTCAAAGCAATGACACGGCGCACTGATGCTTAGTTGAATAGTGTTTGTTGGCATCTGGCAAGTGGCCAAGGTGACGTCATCAGCCATACACACTGACATCACCTAGTGACACGCGTTCATTAGTTGCGGGACTATTTACCGAACTTTTTGATCACACATCGTAGAACAGAAATACTGTAAAAATAATAAATGGTAACAAACTGTGTTGCAATAATTAAAATATTAATATAAAATAATTTCAATCACTAATGAGCAAAATATTAATAAAATGATAAATTAGACAAACCAAGCACTTCAGTAAATCAGATGCATCGCTTTGCAGGAGCTCCGAATATACTCGTACGTTCGTTCGAATCAAAGGACAAATGAAGAGTGTTGATTACTTGCAGTATAATGAAACACAGGATGTATAAAAGGTATGTAAAAGATAAGTGGACAGTCAAAATACAAAAATGGTTAAAAGAGGGTTAAGAAAAGAATAAGGTAACAGTGAATGTATGAGTTGACTTACATTCATTGTTACCCTATACTAATAATTTGTATATATTATATATATATATATATATATTAGACCTGGTCGAAATTTTATATTGAAATGGTACATATTGTGAGGGGTTTGAATGGAACACAGGAACCCCCTCATAAATTATTTTCGCTGTTTAAAGCCTCCTACCCCTGGCACAATTTTCACTTTTTGACATATATTGAAGAATATTCCAATTATACGAGACTTACTCTACATTCAGGTGTTTGATGACATAAATCTTTATTAACGTATAATATTTTATTTAATAATGTACAGTATTAGGAAAAGTAATTAAGTACAACAATATATTCAGAAGAAAAAATTAGAGGCAATAAATGTGCTAAAATTCAATTCACTTTTTCATTGTTCCTTATCACATCAAAAGGGATGAAATTTTCAATATCATTAGGAAATTTTATTTCATATGTTTCTTACTCATTCCTTTGGGCCTTCCACTCAAATTTGGGCAGTTTCCGCCTTGATTCTAATGAGTTTAAGATAAACTTTTGACGGTTGTCATATCCTATTCTTTCCTTCCTGACATGCCTTTGTTACTAGGTTCACTGCCCTTTCCACACTTTGACTGTGGCATGGAAAAGAAGCTATCTCCAGTGTCTTACATCGAGCCTTAGTAGCTCATCGTCACTAAAATTGTTTAGCAGCCGTGGAGGAGTAATGATCTCTTTTTGCCAATCGATCATCTCGGTGTAGTCAGTAGATTGGAAATTGAGGGTTCGAGGCAACTCAGAGTTTCTGGTACCTGAAAATCCTGTTCTTGAAAGGATGTTTTTCTGAATAGCTTGCTCCCTAATTTCTAGTCTCTTGTCAGTTACCATTGCTATGAGTATATTTTCTGGGTGGGCAAAGTAGGCGTTCTACAGATCTACAGAAGCTAAGGCTAACAAAGACCCTAAGATCCACTCTAAGGCTAGCCCGAGAGAAAGGAAAGAGTAGGGGGTTAAGAGAAGAGAAGAGAATAAGGGGTTAAGTAAGGAGCAACACCTATCACTCGTGGGTTAACATTCATTCAGAAAAAGAGGAAAAGTGTCTCACCATCATCATCCGCCGGCCACTGCCGACAAGTCAGAAAAATAGTCGGAGAGAATAGGAGAGGGGTGAAAGATGAAAAGAAGTAAAATAAGAACGCTTACAAACCATGCAAACACAGTCTTAACTCACTGTCATACCATGCAAACTACAAACATGCAAGAAAAGAGTTAGAGACATGCAAAGTAAGGAGGATAAGGACAAAAAAAAAAAGTAGGTAAAGTTAAACAAAAAGTGGGTTAGTTTACGCTATGATGTATGTTGTTCATCTAAATTTTGAAGGAAACACATTAAATGCCAAAAGGTATATGCACCATCAGTTGCATTAGGATGAGATTTTATCCAAAACCACCCTGGAGCATAGAAATGCATAATAATCTTGACTATATCTTGAAGGTTTTTATCGGGATTTGGCGTTGAGATATATAATCGAAGGACCCTGTTGGCTAGAGTTAGCCAGCGAGCATGATGAAGGGTACCTGGGGATCGAGTGGACAGATCGTGAGAAGTGTCTCCAGTTTGCACTGCCAGACACATATCCTAGAGATATCTTTGATCACTGCTTAGCTCTTTCATAACATTTGCTGGAATTTCTTTAATGTTTTCCTTGACGCGAGAATATTTGACTACCTCCAGTTTTGTTAAATTTGTTTTCAGTTTATTCCCAAATGAACCCACAAAAGTATTTGGACCTGTTGTTTTACCATCAATGGCTTTGTAGACGTGCATAAAAGGCAGCTCATTCAAATACAAGAGGCACACCAACCACTGCACTGGTCTGTTAAGATGAATTTCAACCAGTTTTATGGCTCCACCTATTTTTCCTGTATTACAGAGAGTACCATCACACAGTAAAGCTTTGATAGTATCTGTGCTGTTCGAGTCTGTAATAATAGTTATCAACTCTTCTGCTATGCGTGAGCAGTTCCATTATCTGGTGTGACATGGTCTATATAGAGGCTTCCAGGTTCTTTCACAATAACATAGTGTTCTTCTTTTATCTTTCCACTTTTAGTTAATGTTCTATCTTTCCTTCCATCAAATCCAAGGCACTCCATCTTCAGATTTTCGGATTTAGACCTAAAAGTATTTGTTTCACACATGCCATTTCTTTCTCTTTCTAATTTCTTTCTGTCAAGCATGTTGGTATGGTTAAGGATCCCCATATCTTTTAAAGCTGCATTGAATATTGCAGCTGCAGCTCTACTACATCTTACACGATAACGATCTGCTGTTAATGCTAGGTTTTTACAGGAGTGCCCGTTCTGAATATTCTCAGTCAATTCTAAATCGGTCTCATAATCTACATCCTGACTCTCTGAATCTACATCCATGTCTTCTTCGATATTTTCTATAAATTCCGATGGTAAAACATTGGTGGCTTCAGTCATTTCTTCTTGTGCTTTTAGTTGATGGTTTTGTGCTTCTTGGGCTCTTGCTAAAGATCTCTTCCTTGTTGAACTAGCTATGCGATCAATTGGTCCTAACTGATTTTTAATTTGTTTTTGACCCACAAAAGACTCCCATTCTGCCATTGGTATTTTATCCTTACACCTGCAAGACTTACTATCAGTTTCCTTATTATAGCATTCACAAGAAGATATATCAAACATTTCATCATACTGAGCTACTTTTAAGGCAAAACTTAAATTTTTTCGATGTAACGGCACCTTGTTCAATTTTGAAAATTTAATCGAAATGTCTTCAATATCTTTTACAACAACCCTGTAACAATCATTAGCAGTTGCTGATCCTTTTGATTTAGCTTCTTCACGACGGCGCACATAAAGGTAGTGTCTCACAACATCTATTTTTGAAGGAGTCATGGCTACTGGGAATTCCGTAGGATATCCAAAGGCTGCATTTGAGGACTTGCTTCTAGTATTCATAGTTTATATTGAGAAGTAAAATCAAATTATATGTAATTTATAATTATGATAATTCAAATTATAATTAAAGCAAATGTAAATTATTCTTATTTATCTGAAAAATTGTTTCTATTTATCTGAAACAAAAATATCAAGCATTAAACAAACAACTTATCATGTAACATATAACAACATTAAACGTACGTAAATATGAAGGTAAAAAAGGGAGGAGGGGCATGTGATAGTGGTAGTAGGGTAGCACATGCTTGACTTTTTTATATTTTGTTAAAGTGATAAAAAAAACCTTCTCACATAGTGTACTTTTTAAGAAATAACATTTTTTCCCATTTAAATATATGCAAATATGAGGGTAAAAAGGGAGGGGGGGGGTATGCGCTAGGGGTAGCAGGGGTAGCACATGCTTGATATTTTAATATTTTGTTAAGATGATAAAATGAAACTTCTCACATAATGTACTTTTAAGAAATAAAAAAAATTTCCCATTTTCGACCCTGCCTAACACACACGTGCGCGACTCTGCATTAGCGCCATCGAACTGACAAAGGCGTGACAAGTGTTTCGGTGCAATTGAAGTCTGGAAGGGTGTTTTCTGTTAAGCCATTAAATAATGAGGTTCTCACTAATCTAGCCTACCCTAACCTAACCAAACCTTAACTAACCTAACCTAACGTAACTTAACATAATCAGGACCAACATATCTTTTTTCTGCCAACAAAAATGTTCCTACATTTTTTAATATAAATTTTTTAATGTTCCGAGGTACCAAAACTGTAACCTCCCTAAACATATTTACTCCATTACATCTATCAATTATCACACATTGGCCTGACTTATGCCCAGTTACCTTCGCACATATGCACAATACAAAGTTCCAAAATTCTAACATTATGATACTTTCATTAAATGTGGAAATACGAAAAAGAATAAAGACCAGGTATGGGGCAATTACTTGTTCAATGTAATTAATTACAATTACAATTACTTGACATTCTCATCAAAATTACAATTACTGTAGAGTGTAAATGGTGAAATACTTAATTACACTTACTGCAGATGGTGAAACACTTAATTACAATTAATGTAGATGGTAAAATACTTAATTACAATTACTTGCTAAAGTAATTAATTACAATTACAATTACATTTACAAAGCATTGCACTTTTTTTTTATAAACAAACTATTTGAGTTATGTCATGCTTTTCTACCTAAGTATTTCAGTTGCATTTTCAGTTTTGGCCATCATCTTCAATGAAAACTAAATAATATTAGGTTAATAAAATGTACTCTTTTTTTTTTTAGCAATGCACGAAACTGTATTTTTCATCAAGCAATTCTTGCTATGGACGATTGAACATTGGACGTATGTGTGATATGGCCTAATGAAACCAAAGATAAGGCACTCAAAAAATACTAATGCAAGACAAAAGAAATGGTATTTATTTCATAAAAATAAGAAGGGCAAAAAACTGGCTCTTTAATTTGGAACATTTGAAATAAATGGGACATTTTAGTTCATGTAAAAAGAATAACATTTCAGTTCAAAGGAAAGCTCCCTCAGACATATGAGCAAGTAGTTTAAAGTATAAGTATGATCCATTAACCTTAATATTAATGTAATTGAAAGTAATTTACTGTAATTGTGTCAATTACCTTGGCTTCCTAATGTAATTTATTACAATTACAATTACAAATACATTTCAGGTAGTGAATTATAATTACTTGCCAATTATATGAAAAATATAATTAATTACAATCAATTACAATTACAAATTACAATTATCCCATGCCTGGTGAAGTCAGTTGTGAAAAAGTGTAAAAGAGTGAGTGCGCAGGTCTGAGATGTAGAGGCATACTGTGTAAAACATGGAATAATATAATTAGTAAATGTGCGAATAAACAGAGTTTATATAAATGTGGGAAAATAGTTAACATGAAACAGAGAAGAATAAAAGCGGTTTGTACGTTATTGGTGGCACCATACCAGTAATATAGAGGCATATCCATGAATCTTGCCATAAAAAGTACCACTGAATCCCTAAGGTTCCGGTGGTACTTCATTCCCACTAGTAATTCTCTTTGTATTTTTCTGTGCGTAATTGATTTGACTGTTTTCTGTCTCCAGTTCAAGAGTCGTGCCTAACATTGAGAAATAGGTAATGAATGGGTATAGATAATGATACGTTTAAACTTCAAATATTTCACTCTGAACAGCTCTGAGTCTAAAAACAAATTCTAAGTTTTAAAAATGCGCTCTTGGAAACGAAGTCTACAGATACAAGACAAAACCCCTAAAAAGCGGAAACCAGGTCGGCTTCGATTCTAGTAAAATTATAGGCATAAATTCTGCATCGGTAAAACTTTCATTAAGAGGAAAAATTAGGATGGTATATTTTAAAATTCCTATACTTCACTCTTGACCAAAATGTAATGGCTGAAACGTTGGATTGCAAATAACGAAAGCAATATCAGTCTTACTGAAGAATAATGGTCTTCAATAAATTTTTTTAGTTGGATGAGATAAATTTAGAGAAACAGAAAAGGCTACTAAAATCATTCTTAAAGAAGAATTTGATATAACCAAACTGGCACATTTTATTTTTATTTACAAGTGTAAGAGCAAAATCATTAATTTGCAATGGGTAAAGAGATATTTTGTAACTCATCAAGAAATCCACCCGTATCAGACCAGAAATAGATCAAAGATTGTTATACCTCAATTTAGATTGTCTTCATCTCAAAAACTACCCATTTTCATTGGATTGAAACTATGGAATGACTTGCATGCCGATATAAAAAATATTGCGAATGTAAATTTGTTTAAAACCAAGTTAAAATCCCGATTAATAATGGGATACTAATAAAAATCTTGGATTAATGTCCACTAATAATGTTTAATATTGTCCATTAATATTGTTTAATATTGAAATACAGGCTTTAACTATTAATAATACTTATTTACTTATTTATTTATTTTATTATTATTAATTTATAACGGCTAGCTGCTTATTTTTAATAAGAGCCCAGTAAAGCCTAAAGCTTAAGGGCCAAATTAAAAATTTAAAAAAAATAAATAGTCGAGCTTCACAATGATTTATGTCATTGTAAAAATTGTAAATTGTAAAAAGACTACTGTATTTATTTTATTATTAATAAAGGTTATTCTATCTATCTATCTATCTATCTAGAACTGACGTAACGATTTAATAATAATAATATTAATAATAATAATAATAATAATAATTATTATTATTATTATTATTATTATTATTATAATAAATTTCATCATATTAAAACTATGACTATGAGTATAACAACAATTAAACCTGAATAACAAAAAGAAATAACATTTAATACATAACTTCAGAAATCTAAATCCATTATTCATTATGGATTTTAATAACAACTACATCAATAATCTTGATCCACTTATAAGAAAAAGTCGTATTTCCGTTTTGCACTTTTATGGAAATTTTCAGACAAGGTAGCCTATGGGGTAGTTTAGGTCCAAATTTAGAGGAGGGGGAAGCTTTCATTTGCGATAATGGTTATAAAAAAGTATTCAATAAAAAACACAAAAAGTGAAATACAGTAACAGAAGAGTGTCAAGAAAACTAATGTTTTGTATCCACAGCTGAGGGATATTGACTAAACTTCAAAACTGACAGCATTCAAGGTGGAAAACTTTTCACGCTATCTATATTGTGTTCGAGAGAGAGAGAGAGAGAGACAAGGAGTTACAAGGACAAGAAGTACCTCAAAAGGCCTTGCGGCCCATACGGAGGAGGTACCAATGGCAACGGGTGCCAGGGAAAAATTTCTCCAGTCACAGCTAGCTTCTCGAACAGCCACCCCAGAAGACAGTAACAAACATCCTCAAATAGTGTGCAAGATTCGGTCTAACCTTTTCTTGAACTGATCCATAGAGGAACTGTTCACAACTTTTGAAGGTAGCCTGTTCCACGTGCCACAGATCTTATACGTAAAGTAATTCCCTCACACACTAGTGCTAAACCTTTTCAAATTCAACTTGCAACCATTGTTGCGAGTTGAGTTATCATTTAAACTAAATAATGCTTCAAAATCGACATCGTCGAACCCGTGTAAGAGCTTGAAAACCTCGATGAGTTCACCGCGCAGCCACCGAGTTTCCAGCGAAAACAAATTCAGGGCGTGTAACAGAAGAGATTAACTTTGTGGCCCTCGCCTGGACTCGATCCAGCCTGTCAATATCTTTCCTGAGGGTGGGCGACCAGAATTGCACAGCGTACTCGAGGTGCTGCCGAACCAGAGAATTATACAGAGAGAGCACAATCTCCTTGTTCAGAAATCGAAATTGCCTCCAGTTATAACGCAACAGCTTCTGGGCTTTCTTTTCCACTTCTACGCACTGTTTGGTAAACTTGAGGTCTTTGCTAATAGCACACCCAAGTCCTTTTCCAAATCAGAGAGAGAGAGAGAGAGAGAGAGAGAGAGAGAGAGTTACAAAGAGTTACAAGGACAAGAGAAAGCCTCAAAGACCTTCCGGTCCACCCTGGGAGGTTCCTGTTATGAAACAAGTTTATTTTTCTTTCAACTATTCTTGCAGTAGTAGAAAACGGGATAGAAAAGTATAAGACTCTCTCCCCACCCTCTGCTCCCTCCCTGCCATAGGCAGGTATTGAAAAAGGTTGAAGAAAATACACACTACACATTCTGCCTTTCCTTTTTTCTAGTGTTGTTTTAATGATAATGGGTTAGTTTTAGGTTTCGTACCAGTTCTTCGGTCATTTTTCATATGTAGATTATGGTATACCTCTCTCTTCTTCTTTCCAGGGAGTACAGATTTAGTTTACGTAGTCTTTCCCAGTAGTTGAGTTCTTTGCAGCCATCAATCTTGGCTGTGAAATGCCTTTGCGTTTCTTCTAGTTTATTTGTTTCTTCCTTTTTATATGTGGACGTCAAAACTGAGCAGTATTCAAGTTTTGGTATAATCAGTGTTTTAAGCAGGGCAATCATTACTGTCTTGTCCCTTCTCTTGAACGTTCTTAGTACCTATCCGGTGACTCTTTTTGCTTTATTTATCGCTACCTGATTTTGTGTTTCGAATTTCGCATCATCTGTCATTATTATCCAGAGATCGATCGCTTTCGTGCTTCTCTGAATTTCTTGTCTATCTGGAGCATAATATGCAGTCTGTTTAAGTTCTTCTTTACTACCATATCTCAAGAGTTGAAATTTCTCGGTGTTAAATGACATTTTGTTTTCTTCTCCGCAGGGGGTATAAAGGTTATGACATTTCTTCTGGATGTTGTAAACTTTATACTTGGGGTCTGACAGCCCTCCGGTCCCGAGTCGTGGGATTCTAGAGAAATTGGCTGCCAGTCCCTTTAGGTTCTCTCTCTCTTTCGGGAGGGCAGGTAAAGTATGTACTACAATCCTGTCCCGTGGGTTACTAGGTACTAGGACCCCATCCCATCCCTACTCTGTCCTTTCAGCTTACATTAAGGATGTTCTCCTCTGACTTTAAAAAAAAAAAAAAAAAAAAAAAAAAAAAATCTTTTAGTATTAAGTCTTTTTCTCTTCTTCTACTATTAGGACCCTACTGCTACCTCATGCGTGGGAAGAGAGGCTTTGGAACCTCTATAAATAACACCATTTAACGCTCGTAGGTTGTGAGAGACTGGGATGGAGGGGTCCCAGGCGTAGGGGCGCGATGAATGGAGTGTGGCTAGTGCCCCGTTAAGCCCATTCCTAACACGTAATGGCCTGACCAGCCCCCTGCGACCGTTCTTTGGTGACCAATTGATGGTGCTTGGCTGTACTGCTCTGAGGTGAGAGAGCTTTACTGCCCAGCTGGTTGCCAGGCCAGCGTAAAGTCTCGGGCGTAGACCCTGGGTCTGGTGGGATATCCCTTGAACACTGGATTCTAAGAGTCTGGCCGCTTGTGAGTGACTAGAAAGACTTAGTAAGGGGCAGCATTTCGCTGTCGCTCCTGGCGGGAAATCCATGACGCCTGCGTCGCGAGTGTTTGTCAGTTGGTAGCTGCGACACGTTTGGGACTGTCCGGCCCTGGGGAGACCTTTGGTCGGTGCGGCAGCAGCGAGAGGTGTAGTCTTCTGGAAGGGATGAACGTCACTTGCAAATAGGTGGATGCGTCTACGCGCGGGATGAATTCCCCCCCCCCTTTTTTATATACTGGTCAGAACGTTTTTGATAGTTTTCATTGCTAGAACGCTTTATCTTATTCAGAGTATTCAGAAAAAAAAAAAGAGAGAAAATATGGCAGGGCCAGCTAAACTGAAAGCAGAATGCTTTAAATGTAAAGTTAATCATTGGTGCGTTGACTTCCCTGAAGGTAGTATCAGCGATATCACATCCCTTAAAAACACACCAGCAGATTTAAACTGTAAGATTAAGCATCTAGAACAAAGCGTGCCACGCTTGGAAAACACGGTGACTATTCCGGAAAATAAAACGGAGGAACAAGAATTCAAATTGGTCAAAAATGAAAGACCCTCCAAACCAAAACCAAAACATAAGGATGTGGAACCCATTACCATCAAAAATAAGTTTCACTTACTTGCTGACGAGGAGGATGAATCCTTTTTAATTGGGGATTCTATGGTCAGGAATCAAGGGGACTTTTTCGGAGCAAGACGTGTGACCAAGAGAAAACTCCGATGTTTTCCGGGTGCCACAAGCCAGATAATTAATATGGAATTAGGCAAAATTAATATCAAGAATAAGAGTTGCCCTATCATTGTCCATGTTGGTGGCAGTGACGTTTTTCTGGGAGGGACAGGAGGGCAGACAGAATCCATTATAAAAGAATTCAAGAACCTAACTGACAAGGTAAGGGATAGGACAGACATGGGTATGGTCGTAGGAATTCTCCCTCGAATGCGTGCTAGTAACTATACTCTAAGTAAAGCCATTAGCATAAATAAAAGAGTTAAACGCATGTGTGATGAAAAAGGCCTAAAGTTTGTCGATTTTTGGCCTACATTCTATGGAAATGGGGAATACTTTGGTTCGGACGGGATACATTTTAACCAGAAGGGGAAAAAGAAGTATGGTGATTTACTGAACATTAATTTGTATAATCTTTTTAAACTAGGACCCCCCCAAACCAGCAATTGATCCTGCTCCCCAAACAGTTAAACCTACTCCCCCAGCAGTTAGTCCCCCTCCCCCAGCAGTTAGTCCCCCTCCAACAGCAGTTAGTCCCCCTCCAACAGCAGTTAGTCCCCCTCCAACAGCAGTTAGTCCCCCTCCCCCAGTAGTTAGTCCCCCTCCAACAGCAGTTAGTCCCCCAACCCCAGTAGTTAGTTCAACTGCGTCGGGAAACGACTCAGACCAGTTAGGAAAAATCACAGCTTAAAATCACTCAAAACTGTGCTCTTCAATGCTAGGTCAATTAGAAACAAACTAATGGAATTTATAGCGCTTGTCAAAACTGAGAACTTTGATATCATCGGAATAACGGAATCCTGGATTCACTCTGAATCAAGGGATTTTGTAGGAGAATTTGAAATGGTAGGTTACAAAATGTTTCACAAAGATAGGAACGGAAGGGAAGGCGGCGGTGTACTTTTGTATGCTCGGGACTCCCTGCACCCGGTAAACAGTAATGTCGTATCTGCTCATGAAATGTTGGGAATTGATCTAAACCTAAATAATAAAGTAGTGCAGCTACTTCTAGTATATAGAACACCTCACTACCCCGTTGATAAGGATATAAACTTGTATAACAAATTAAGCAGAATAGTGAATAATAAGATCAGTGTGATTTTTGGTGATTTTAATTGTGGTAATGTAAATTGGGAAAACAAAACAGCTGATGCTGAGGGCTCAAGACCTTTGGAATTTGCCGATGATAACTTATTAAGTCAATGGGTTGACGGGGCTACTAGGGGTAATAATAAACTAGACCTCATATTCACGAACGAAGATGACCTAGTCTCTAACCTGACTATTGGTGAAAATTTAAGTAACAGCGATCATAATTTGATTAGGTTTGACCTCAGGGTTCCAGTTAATACACGCGAAAAGGCTCGTGAAAGATTGGATTTCTCGAGAGCAAATTTTGAAAGCTTCGTAAGTAGTTTAGACACACTTGAAGTTCCAATAAGTGAGGATGTCAATGTCACCTGGAGCTCATATAGGGATCAATTTAGAATATTACAGAACACTTTTATACCCACTAAAATGGTTTCCTTGTCAACAAAGTCACCGAAATGGTTTAACAACGAAATTAGGAGGGCTATTATGGGAAGAAATAGAGCCTACAAACTACTTAAGTCGCATTTAAACCACACTAATTCAGAAAACTACAGTATATAAACCTACGTAGGAGGGTTAAGTCCTTAATTAGATCAGCCAAACGTGATGAAGAAGCTAGAGTTGCCTCACTCTGTAAAGTTAACCCTAAAGAATTTTTTGCCCATGTTAATAGCAGAAAGCCAATTAAAAATTCTGTAGGCCCCTTAAAAGATAGAAATGGCGTACTGAAATTCGGTGATAAAGATATAGCTAATATGTTAAACGAGTTCTTCGTTACAGTCTTCACGGAGGAAGACACAATAGAAGTGCCAAGTCCTCGGATTACATATGACGGTGACCAGCCCGTAGAGACCATAAGTTTTACGAGAAATGAGGTACAGCAATTAATTGATAAGATGAACAAATACAAATCACCTGGCCCCGACTTATTTCTGCCAAGGGTATTAAAAGAGGTTAGCCACAATGTTGTTGACGACTTAGTAACCATATTCAAACAATCAATCGAGTTAGGGAATGTTCCAACCGACTGGAAGTTAGCAAATGTAACACCAATCTTTAAAAAGGGTGATAGGGAAAATCCTTGGAATTATCGCCCGATCAGTTTAACATCAGTTGTCGGCAAACTGTTGGAATCCATCATTACAAAACGTATTGTGTATCACCTTGAATCTAACAATCTAATTTTTTATTCTCAACATGGATTTAGGCGACATACATCCTGTCTGACAAACCTGTTAGAGTTTTTCCATAATATGCATACACCGTACGATGCAAGTAGGGCAATAGATATAGTGTATCTCGACTTTCAAAAAGCCTTTGACAAAGTCCCTCACGCTAGATTGATAGCTAAAGTCAAAGGACTAGGAATCACTGGGCTCGTTTCCAACTGGATTGAGGATTGGTTAAAAGATAGAAAGCAGAGAGTGGTAATAAATTGAGTGGCTTCGGAGTGGGTGCCCGTCACCAGTGGTGTCCCACAGGGTTCCGTTCTGGGTCCTTTACTTTTTATCATCTATATTAACGATATAGACGTCGGGCTTCTAAGTGCAATCTCAAAATTTGCAGACGATACGAAATTAGGAAGTAGTGTAGGTACTGAGGAGGGCGTAAGAACGCTTCAGAACGATCTTGACAGGTTGGGCGAATGGTCTGCTACTTGGCAGATGCCATTCAACTTGGACAAATGTAAGGTAATGCACATAGGTTATAAAAACCCGAAGACCGATTACTCTCTCTTGGGAAGGAACTTGACTGAGACCGATCTAGAGAAAGACTTAGGAGTCTATATCAGCAACGATCTGAAACCGTCGAAGCACTGTGCAGAAGTCGAAAAGAGGGCCTTAAAATTATTAGGTTATATTAAAAGACAGTTCCAGTTTCGGAACAAGGAGACTGTAATGTCTCTTTATAATTCTCTAGTCAGACCTCAACTGGAATACTGTGCGCAGTTTTGGTCTCCATCCCTCAGGAAGGACATAGAAAGGTTAGAAAGAGTACAAGCAAGGGCTACAAAATTGATCCCTTCAATGAGAATGCAAAGCTACCAACGGAGATTGGAGCGCCTAAATCTGTTTAGCTTAGAGACGAGGAGGTTGCGGGGTCAGCTTATTCAAGTCTTCAAGATGCTCAAAGGAATAGACAGGGTAGATTACAGAAACTTATTCTCACTTAATGCCAATCCGACAAGAAATAATGGGTTTAAACTGGAACTAAAGACATTTAGGACCTCTGTCTGCGGAAATTTCTTTTCCTATAAAATAGTTAATATCTGGAACCAACTTCCCTCAGAGGTTGTTTCCAGTCAAAGTGTAAATGTGTTTAAAAATAGGCTAGACAAAGTACTGAATACTCTCATAGTTTAAGATTAAAACATAAGAAAACTCTGCAGGAGTTCGCTTGCACGGTGTCTCTGTGAGCAAGCTAAATATAGAGCTATTTATATATTCTCCACTTTCCTGTAAAATTTCCTTGGCTACTTTTCCAGGGTCAAGGTATTTTCTTCAACCTTTTTCCGTACCTGCCTCTGGCAGGGAGGGAGCGGAGGGTGGGGAGAGAGCCTTCTACTTTTCTATCCAGTTTTCTACTACTGCTAGGATAGTTGAAAGAAAAATAAACTTTTAATAACAGGAACCTCCCAGAGTGGACCGAAAGGTCTTTGAGGCTTCCTCTTGTCCTTGTAACTCCTTGTAACTCTGCAAGGCCTCCACGTCATGTACATCGCTGATTTTTCTGCTGATCTTTGTATCGTCTGCAAAGGATGTTACTATACTGTTGCTGTTTACTCCGCTGTCTATGTCTGTTAGCATGATAATGAACAGGAGTGGGGCCAGTACTGTCCCTTGTGGTACTGAGCTGCGTACTTCCGATTCTGATGATGATATACCTTGAATTTTGACGATCTGCAGACGTTCTCTGAGGAAGTTGTAGATCCATTTTCCTACTTTGCCTGTTTTTCCCATATATTTCATTTTATGTGCTATTATACCATGGTCACATTTGTCAAGGAAATTTTACAGGAAAGTGGAAAATATATAAAAAAAAGCTCTATAATTAGCATGCCCTCAGAGACACCTTGCAAGCGAACTCCTGCAGTGTTACGTTATGTTTTAGTCTTAAACCATGAGAGTATTCAGTACTTTGTCTATCCTATTTTTAAACACATTTACACTTTGGCTTGGAACAACGTCTGAGGGAAGTTGGTTCCAGATATTAACTATTTTATAGGAAAAGAAATTGCCGCAGACAGAGGTTCTAAATGTCTTTAGTTCCAGTTTAAACCCATTATTTCTTGTCGGATTGGCATTAAGTAAGAATAAGTTTCTGTAATCTACCCTGTCTATTCCATCGAGCATTTTGAAAACTTGAATTAGCTGACCGCGCAACCTCCTCGTCTCTAAGCTAAACAGATTTAGGCGCTCCAATCTCCGTTGGTAGTTTTGCATTCTCATTGAAGGGATCAGTTTTGTGGCCCTTGCTTGTACCCTTTCTAACCTTTCTATATCCTTCCTAAGGGACGGAGACCAAAACTGCGTAGAGTATTCCAGTTGAGATCTGAATAGTGAATTGTAAAGAGACATTACAGTCTCCTTGTTCCGAAACTGGAACTGTCTTTTAATATAACCTAATATTTTTAAGGCCCTCTTTTCGACTTCTGCACAGTGCTTCGACGGTTTCAGATCGTTACTGATATAGACTCCTAAGTCTTTCTCTAGATCGGTCTCAGTCAAGTTCCTTCCCAAGAGAGAGTAATCGATCTGTGGGTTTTTATAACCTATGTGCATTACCTTACATTTGTCCAAGTTGAATGGCATCTGCCAAGTAGCAGACCACTCGCCAAACCTGTCAAGATCATTTTGAAGCGTTCTTACGCCCTCCTCAGTACCTACACTACTTCCTAATTTCGTATCGTCTGCAAATTTGGAAATTGTATTTAGAAGTCCGTCGTCTTTATCGTTAATATAGATGATAAAAAGTAAAGGACCCAGAGCGGAACCCTGTGGGACACCACTGGTGACGGGCGCCCACTCCGAAACCACTCCATTTATTACCAGTCTCTGCTTTCTATCTTTTAACCAATCCTCAATATAGTTGGAAACGAGCCCGGTGACTCCTAGTTCTCTGACTTTAGCCATCAATCTCGCTTGAGGGACTTTGTCAAAGGCTTTTTGAAAGTCAAGATACACTATATCTATTGCCCTACTTGCATCGTATAGTTTATGCATATTATGGAAAAAATCTAACAGGTTTGTCAGACAAGATCTATGTCGCCTAAATCCATGTTGAGAATAAAAAATTAGATTGTTAGATTCAAGGTGATACACAATACAGTTTGTAATGATGGATTCCAACAGTTTGCCGACAATTGATGTTAAACTGATCGGGCAGTAATTACAAGGATTTTCCCTATCACCCTTTTTAAAGATTGGTGTTACATTTGCTAACTTCCAGTCAGTTGGAACGTTCTTTAACTCGATTGATTGTTTGAATATGGTTACAAAGTCGTCAACAACATTGTGGCTAACCTCTTTTAATACCCCTGGAAGAAATAAGTCGGAACCAGGTGATTTGTATTTATTCATCTTGTTAACTAATTGCTGTACCTCATCTCTTGTAAAACTTATGGTCTCTACGGGATGGTCACCGTCATACGTAATCCGAGGACTTGGTACTTCAATTGAGTCTTCCTCCGTGAAGACTGAACGAAGAACTCGTTTAACGTAATAGCCATATCTTTATGACCGAATTTCAGTACGCCATTTCTATCTTTCAGGGGACTACAGAATTTTAATTTGGCTTTCTACTATTAACATGGGCAAAAAATTCTTTTAGTTTAACTTTACAGAGTGAGGCAACTCTAGCTTCTTCATCACGTTTGGCTGATCTAATTGAGGACTTAACCCCCCGACGTAGGATTATAATTTTCTGAATTAGTCTGGCTGAAATGTGACTTAAGTAGTTTGTAGGCTCTATTTCTTTCCATAATTGCATTGCTAATTTCGTTGTTAAACCATTACGGCGACTTTCTACAGATCTACAGAAGCTAAGGCTAACAAAGACCCTAAGATCCACTCTAAGGTTAGCCCGAGAGAAAGGAAAGAGTAGGGGGGTTAAGAGAAGAGAATAAGTGGTTAAGTAAGGAGCAACACCTATCATTCGTTGGTTAACATTCATTCAGAAAAAGAGGAAAAAAGTCTCACCATCATCATCCGCCGGCCACTGCCGACAAGTCAGAAAAATAGTCGGAGAAAATAGGAGAGGGGTGAAAGATGAAAAGAAGTAAAATAAGAACGCTTACAAACCATGCAAACACAGTCTTAACTCACTGTCATACCATGCAAACTACAAACATGCAAGTAGAGAGAGTTACAGACATGCAAAGAAAGGAGTTAAGGAAAAAAAAAAAAAAAAAATAGGTACAGTTAAACAAAAAGTGGGTTAGTTTACGCTACAAGCTACATCTACGTTCGTGTTAGTCTAATTTTTTTTTTTTTTTTTTTTTTTTATTGCTAGCATCACACGCTGGCATGTCACAAGCTGGCATTCATCGTCAACAGACTCATCCTCGAGCACCACCACCAGAGCTCCTGTTGTTAACTTTCTTTTTTAATTTTAAACAACGTTAATATTTTTAAAATGTCTGTCAAGACGGTTCTTAAACATATTAACGCTGGTAGAATGAACGACTGACGCGGGGAGATTATTCCATTTATCAATTACTTTAAACGTAAAGAAGTTTTTAGCGATATTAGTAATGAAACGTCTGCCACGCAACTTAAATCCGTTATTGCGAGTATTACTATTATCGAAAGTGAACAATTTATCAAAATTTACGTTATCGATGTTATTAACGATTTTGAAAACTTCAATAAGCTCCCCCCTTAATCTCCTAGTTTCGAGTGAATACAGGTCTAACTCTTTAATCCTATCTTCATGAGGCTTATTGCGCAATGACGGAATAAGTTTCGTGGCACGACGCTGAACCCTTTCTAACCTATCAATATCCTCACGCAAGTACGGGCACCAAAACTGAACGGCATATTCTAAATGAGGCCTGACTAGGGACTTGTAAAGGGGCAATATAATATCCTTCGATTTAAATTCGAAATTACGCGCTATGAAGCCTAACATCCTATTCGCTTTTGCGCAAAACTCCAGGCACTGGTTCCTAACCTTTAAATCCTTAGATACGCGTACGCCTAAATCTACTTCCTCGTCAACGCTCGCTAACTCCCTATCATCCATCGTGTACGCGTAATTATTGTTGCGAGAACCTATATGCAAAACTTTACATTTGTCTACGTTAAATTGCATCTGCCACTTATCTGTCCACTCCATAATCCTATTTACATCGTTTTGGATCCTATTTCTATCGTCCTCGTTAACAACCTTACCGCCTATTTTAGTATCGTCCGCGAATTTTGACACGTTACTAGTCAATCCTACATCTATGTCGTTAATGAAAATTACGAATAGCAATGGGCCTAACACTGAACCCTGTGGGACACCGCTACCTACATCTAACCACCCCGATTCACTACCATTAACTACGACCCTCTGTCTCCTAGCACGAAGCCATTCTTCTAACCAGTTAGCTACCTGACCGCGTATACCGTGCGCTTTAACATTCGCAATTAGTCTCCTATGCGGAACTGTATCGAACGCCTTTTTAAAATCTAAATAAATAACGTCAGCTGCTCTATGCCTATCGTATTCGCGCACTACTTCGTTATAAAATTCAAACAAATTTGTTAAACAAGACCTATGGCGTCGAAACCCATGCTGACTACTATTAATCAAATCTCTACTTTCTAAGTGATCGATAATACGATCCCTAACTACGGATTCCAAAAGTTTACCGACAATTGACGTTAAGCTAATGGGCCTATAATTGCTAGCTACCGCGCCGTCGCCTTTTTTAAAAAGAGGCGTGACGTTTGCTAATTTGAAATCTTCAGGAATAGTCCCCGTTTCGAGTGACTGATTAAAAATCTTCGTTAAGGGGCCTACGATAACTTCTTTCAAATCTTTCAAATGTCTAGGATAAAAAGCGTCAGGGCCTGGAGCCTTGCTAACTTTTAGCCTATCGATATAATGCGTAATCTCAGCCTCGTAAACAGTTATTTCATCCAAAAATAGTCTCGCTACTAAATGGAACGATATCGTTCACGTCGGGGACATTATTTACGTCTTCTACGGTAAAAACTGTCGCAAAAAAGTTATTGAAAATACCCACCATCGCCTGAGCGTCAGAAGCCAAAGCGCCATTAACATCCACTAGAGGGCCTATGTTATTTTTTACTATCCGCAGCTATAAGTATCTCTAAATTACGCTTAGCATTCCTAACTGATCTTTTAACCTGACGTCTAAGCTCGATATATCTATTAAAGTTAGTTACCTGGCCATTGCGCTTGTTAAGTCTATACGCTCTGTTACGCTCGTTTATGAACTCGCCTACTTCCCTAGTCCACCACTTCGGCCTACCACGATTTCTAGTGCGCTTGGGCCTACGAGGAATAAACTCCCTTTCAATATTCCTAAAACTTTCTTTAAACGCCACCCAACGCAAATTTGTGTCATTACCCATAAATAAGTTATCCCAGTCCACTACTCTCATCCTATCAGCAAAACTATCAAAATTAGCCCTACGAAAATCAGGGACTTCTATTACGTTACTATCCTGAGTGTTATCTATCAATAACTTAAACCTAAGAATTTGATGATCGCTACATCCTAAACTCTCGCCTACTTCTAAACCTTCGACTATATTCTCGCCGTTCGTCATCACCAAATCTAAAATATTATCACCGCGCGTTGGTTCGGTAACTATCTGTCGTAAAAAGTTATCGTCCATAAACTCAACCAGTCTCAAACCCTCTTCATTACCCGTAAAATTCTCGTAATTAACATTAGGGCAGTTAAAGTCTCCGACAATTATACTATTCCGATTGTCAATAAAATTACCAAGAAGTGAGTAAAATCTAGTATCTATATCGAGGGGTTGAACGGGAGGTCTATAAACAACAACAAAATTAAAACTAATACTACGCGCCCTAACTTGAGAAGGAAACTATTTTAGTGGATATAAAAGTGTTGTAATATTCTAAACTGATCCCTATACGAGCTCCAGGTGACATTGACACCCTCATTTATTAGAACTTCAAGTGTGTCTAAACTATGATACTTCTGAGACTTTCAAAATTTGCTCTGGAGAAATCCAGTCTTTCACGAGTCTTTTCGCGTTTATTAACTAGAACACTGAGGTCAAACCGAATCAAATTATGATCGCTGTTACTCAAATTTTCACCAATAGTCAGGTTAGAGACTAGGTCATCTTCGTTCGTATGAGGTCTAGTTTATTACTACCCCTTGTAGGACCGTCTACACATTGACTTAATAAATTACACCGGTCTGCATTGAAATCGATTTCTTTATTTTGAGTTGTGATTCTGAAGCAGTTCGCTGCGCTGAATTAAAAAATGCTACCAGTTTTTTTCTATCATTCACAGTTTTAAAGTTATTAGCAAAATATTTTGGGGCGTTTTGTAATTTTTTACCTTTTTTATCTTTAATTAATTTCGTTTTTTCATATTTTTCAGATAGATAATTCTAACATTACGTCTTTAAAATTTTAATAATGGCTTCTAGACGATGTACCCATAGTCGAGACATATTTTGTTATATTTGTGGTCGGTATGTTGTAAAACAAAGGACAAATGTAACGACCTTCATTAAGAGAGCTTATCATGCTTATTTTGGAATTAAATTAGGAGATCAAGACAAAAGTTGGGCTCCACAAGGTTTGTCTTACGTGTGTTGCGACACTAAGGAATTGGAGCAAAGGTAAAAAGAAAAGTTTGCCATTTGGGATCCCTATGGTATGGCGCGAGCCTAGAAACCATACCGACGACTGCTACTTCTGTTCTTGCAATGTTAAAGGTTATAACGCAAAGAATAAAGAGAGCCTTCAATACCCAAGTGTTCCATCTGCAATAAGGCCGGTACCCCATGGTCCAGAAGTTCCTATTCTTCGCCCACCCGAGAGTCTGGTCAATACAATTCAGATTCTGATTCAGCTCCAAATCCAGACAATGATGATGTTTATGAACAGCCAACAGCTGACCGAGATCCTCCTAAACCATTAATCCAAGCCGAACTAAATGACTTAGTCGGGGATTTGAATCTGCCTAAGGACTCTGCAGGAACTTTTGGGGTCTAGATTGCAGGAGAACAATTTATTGGCATCCGACACATACTTCGCTTGGTACAGAAATCGTGAGAAAGACTTCGTGCCTTTTTTCGAAGAAGATGGTCCCTTGGTATTTTGCAAGGACATCACAGGATTAGTGTGCAAGCTAGGCATCGAATACCAAACCAGTGACTGGAGGTTGTTTATAGATTCCTCTAAAACCAGTCTAAAAGGAGTGTTACTGCACAACGGTAACAAATATGCATCAATCCCAGTGGCCCATTCTACTCATTTAAAAGAGACCTATGATAACATGAAACTGCTTCTGGAAAAAATTCAGTATCAAAATCAAAGATGGATATTGTGTGGGGATCTCAAAGTCCTTTGCATGTAACTTGGGCAGCAATCAGAATACACTAAGATGCCATGTTTCATCTGCGAATGGGATAGTCGAGCACGTGACCAGCACTGGAAGAGGAAAATTTGGCCTCCTAGAGAGAGTCTTACCCCAGGATCAAAGAACATTTTACATGAACATCTAGTTGAACCAAATAAAATCCTCCTACCACCCTTGCACATTAAGTTAGGTTTGATGAAGCAGTATGTCAAAGCATTGAATAGAGAAGGTAAGTGTTTGAAGTACATTTGTTCAAAATATCCAAAGATTAGCTACGAGAAAATAAAGGAAGGTGTTTTTATAGGTCCTCAGATTAGAAAGTTATTGACAGACGATCATTTCCTGAACGCAATGACCAATAAAGAAAAAGAAGCATGGCTTGGTTTCAAAGATGTTGTTGAAAACTTCTTGGGAAACTACAAAAGCCAAAATTATGAAAGACTGGTGGAAAATATGCTTAAAAAGTTTTGCGCCTTAGGCTGCAACATGAGCCTGAAAGTTCACTTCTTATTTTTGCATCTTGACCGTTTTCCCGAAAATCTCGGAGATGTCAGTGAGGAGCAAAGGGAACGATTTCACCAGGACATCAAAACCATGGAAAGAAGATATCAAGGAAGATGGCATACAAATATGATGGCGGATTACTGCTGGTGTCTGCAACGAGATCAGCCTAACGCACAGCATAAGAAAACATGAAAGAAGCACCGGTTTAGTCGTCATTAGTCAGATCTACCTTCGTAGTCTTAAGTCATTGGAATAAATCCTGAAATGTTTGCAAGTAAAGAAGGTAAATATATTTTGTTCCTTTCAGTTATTTTTTATTCTTTCATAAACAAGCAATATGCTTGTCCAAGAGCTAGGAGCTATTTAATTCTGCTTTAATTAGGTTTTACTCTATCACCTAAAGATTTCGTGCTACAAGGGGTGTTGTAATACTCATCTGTCCCCAAATGTTAACCACCCATTGATGGGAGGGGAGAGAGTATTTTGCTGGGAACGGGACTGGTTGTTATATATATTTACCCTACATTATTATGTAAGCGTTACTGTAGTCTATAACAACAAAATTTATGGTTTAGCATGTGCAATCCAACGTTGGTCTCGATAAGATGGTTCACATTTGGGGATAAATGGGGGATTTATGACACACCCTGTAGTAAGAAAACCATACGTGATAGGGAAAAACTAACTATATTTTTGAGATCAGCGCACTCAAATTATATAGAATCACCAACTAGTTTGTAAATATCGATCGAAAACGTTTCAAATGTGTACTGGTGTTATCATTGGCGAATTCCAACAGTCTTGAGCCCTCAGCATCAGCTGTTTTGTTTTCCCAATTTATATTCCCACAATTAAAATCACCAAAAATCACACTGATCTTATTATTCACTATTCTGCTTAATTGGTTATACAAGTTTATATCCTTATCAACGGGGTAGTGAGGTGGCCTATATACTAGAAGTAGATGCACTCCTTTATTATTTAGGTTTAGATCAATTCCCAACATTTCATGAGCAGATACGATATTAATGTTTACCGGGTGTAAGAAGTCACGAATATACAAAAGTACACCGCCGTCTTCCCTTCCGTTCCTATCTTTGTTAAACATTTTGTAACCTACCATTTCAAATTCTCCTTCAAAATCCCTTGATTCAGATTGAATCCAGGATTCCGTTATTCCTATGATGAGAGAGATAGAGAGAGATAGAGAGAAAGATAGAGAGAGATAGAGAGAGAGAGAGAGAGAAATAGAGAGAGATAGAGATAGAGAGAGATAGAGATATAGAGAGAGAGATATAGAGAGATAGAGATTTGTATGTGTATACTGTATAATGCATATGGAAAACGTTTACCTACAATTCACGTACAAAATTTTGTCGCTGAAAATAAATTTAACACTGAGAAATATTTATACTTATCTTTTGGAGTTACCCTACGAAGACACTGAGTATTTTTTTATATCAGAGGTATATATGGAAAATTACATACTTAGTTAGAATGTACATACATAATACACTATAATATATCTGTAAATGATGATGACATAACTATGAAATATGACGTCATGGAATTTTTTCACAAGTTTATCTGAAATCAGCGTATAAAAATTAATAGAATCTTTTTAAAAAATTGTTGATCACTGTTATTTTTGGTTTTCTGCTACCTTCTTTTCCTCCGCGTTTGTCTTTTGGATGAATGTTTGTTTTACGTCAGTTCTATTGTAATAGTTTTTTTCTCAAGTTTGAGTTTCCTTGCTTCATTTCTGCATCTATGGATTTTTCTACGGTTTGTTTCCGTTGTCTAAATCAGTGCTCTTCAACCTGGGTATACGGTATACCCAGGGGTATACTAATTCTATTAGGGGTATACGGCAGAGATGGGGTATACAGCTGGGTATACGAAATTTTTGGGGGTATACACAGTGGTGTAGTGCTGTGGGAACGCGTGGGAACGGCGTTCCCTTACTTTTTTTGGTAGACGGAACGGCGTTCCCTCACTATTTCAAATAAATCCGAACTTACAAATCTCTAACATCATGAAATTTTAATTCCCACCCCTAGAAGAAATATGAGAAAGAATCATTAACTGTTTCATTTCTTTTTAGCTTCGACTGAGGCAATGCTAGCCTATAAAGATCTGGTGAAACAGTCACCACGGCGT
The DNA here is from genome assembly GCA_023014485.1 of Bathynomus jamesi. Taxonomy (NCBI): domain Eukaryota; kingdom Metazoa; phylum Arthropoda; class Malacostraca; order Isopoda; family Cirolanidae; genus Bathynomus; species Bathynomus jamesi. The sequence continues at coordinate 3,922,509 of JAJOZX010000001.1, forward strand.
ACCAGTTGTTATCTTTTTTTAGTTAATCATTCCAGTTGTTAGTTATTTTTATTGATCGTACTGGATGTCGTATATCTAATGACACTGGAAATACTGCATCTTCAACCTTGGAATATATCCTAATATCCAGTGCATATGACCTCAAAATATCCCTGAAATTGGTCAGATTTCAAAAGATTTCCCGGGGGGCTTACAGTGCCCCCGGACCCCCAGCTGTATGGGCTCGCCGCGCTCGCCATTGTCCTCCCCGCATCTGAGTAACACTTTCAAAATGCGTTCCCTCACTTCTTTATTTAGCACTACACCACTGGGTATACATATACATGACGACTGGGCTGATAAAATTCTTGCCATGTGTAGACAACTTTTAAAATTTCCAAGCAAAATAAAGTAATAAATAAACAATAAAATCGTCTTCCCTTGGGTCCCCCCCTCTAAAAAAAATTTAAAAAAATAGAAAACGAGCAGAAAACGGGGATTCTCATCTCTCTTTGCTTTGCCATTCTTAAAATAAGACGTTCAAATTTCTCTCTTGAAACTTATTCTTTTAGCGAATGACTAGTAATTTTAGCTTGTGATAGTGCCTTATAAAGTGTACTAGGTTTTGTTTTCCTTTATTATCTATTTTCATTCGGGCAATTCTTACTCGGAAGGATAACTGCCCTACAAACGGTGAGTTTTGTAGTACTATAACCCAACAATAAATAGATCAATTTTACTATCTATTTTCCTGTTCTAAATAGGGCCTAATAATTTTTCAACGCTTTCAAGCAAGGAATAATTTTACCATTCACTATTTTTACCAGTAGCTCTTTTACCACTAAATTGAACCTGTCTCTTCAAGGAAAGAATCAAGATATTTTTGCGGCTATGAGCAAAGTGGACAGTCTCAAGTGAGAACTGAAACTTTGGGTGTCGAAGGTAAAACAGCTCGACTTCAGTGATTTTCCAATTTTTTATGGCTTTCTGAAAACCTGTGGATGGGAGTCAGAGATGTCAGGAGGAGAGCCGTTGGACTCAAAGATGGTACATCTCATCAACGAGCATCTCAAGCTTCTCAGCGAAAATCTTGAAGTATATTTTCCTGATACCGCGAGTTCAAATCTCAACTCCATGCTGTGGATCGTTCAGCCGTTCACCGACGAGGATTTTGATATCGGATCACTGAGCGGAGAGCTCATTGACCTGAAGACTGATTTCGGTCAGAAAATGGCCTTTTGGTCCTTCGAGAGCTATGACGACTTCTAAGTATCCCTACTCTGCATTCCAGAGTACCAGACGCTGAGCCAGAAGGCACTTTCCGTGCTCATTCGTATGCCTCCAACGTACCTGTGTGATCATGTACAATTCACGTACAAAATTTTGTCGCTGAAAATAAATTTAACACTGAGAAATATTTATACTTATCTTTTGGAGTTACCCTACGAAGACACTGAGTATTTTTTTTATATCAGAGGTATATATGGAAAATTACATACTTAGTAAGAATGTACATACATAATACACTATAATATACCTGTAAATGATGATGACATAACTATGAAATATGACGTCATGGAATTTTTTCACTAGTTTATCTGAAATCAGCGTATAAAAATTAATAGAATCTTTTTAAAAAATTGTTGATCACTGTTATTTTTGGTTTTCTGCTACCTTCTTTTCCTCCGCGTTTGTCTTTTGGATGAATGTTTGTTTTACGTCAGTTTCTATTGTAATAGTATTTTTTTCTCAAGTTTGAGTTTCCTTGCTTCATTTCTGCTTTACTCCAAGATTTTCAAAAAATATTGCAAAAGCAACAGCCAGCACATTAATTATAATTATTCATATATACAGGGTATCCCGTAAATCTGGAACCATAGGGCAAAATGATAAAAACGACAATAAAAACGCCGAAGAGACTTTTGGGGACTGTTTGTGAAATGAGCGAGGATGGTAGCGGCTGTCATCGTCGGTGGATGTCCTCGGAGGTTCACTGAGTGGTTTATCTCCTATGGATCCCGTTTCCCTGAACTTTACTACAAGTTTACCGACACAGTTGTGTGTTATCGGCGCGCGGACCGGATGCAATCTGTTAAATTCCTCAGCGACCTCCCTCTGACTCCGACTCCTACGGGCAGAATTACCTGGATGCATTCTTCCTTACTGAAAGAAAATAATGGGCACTTGCATAAACGGAAAAACATGAATTACTTATTTTACCCTATGGTTCCAGACTTATGGAACACCCTTTATATATATATATATATATATATATATATATATATATATATATATATATATATACACACACATATATATATAATATATATATATATATTATATATATATATATATATATATATATATATATATATATATATATATATCGGGTGGTCCGAAAAAAATGACGCATTTTTAAAAATTAATATCTCAGTAACCCCCTTCCTTATCATGACAATTTTTATATGCAAGATACTTTCAAACTTCTTTTTTTGAATGCAAGAAACGGAATTCTGATATCTTTTATAGTTTTCTCGCAATTAACAAAAGTAACAACATGGGTCAAAAAAACAAAAAATCGCAATATAATATCCGTTTTTTATACGATATCATTTTTATACGATATCATGCGATATTTTTGCAAGTTATTACAAAACTCTACAGGAATGAACAAGTCAAATTGTGGATATTTTTATTTTTTAACAATTCGTCAGTACCCTTAATGATGTTGTCAGAGGAAGATCGTATTCTCATTAAAAATTGTTACTGTGAAAAAGAATGGAAGACTGGAAGGTTATTGCAAGAGTTTCCCGGCAAAAAGTGGAAAAGGCGTGCAGTGGAAAGACTCTTAAAGAAGATTCGCGAATCGGGAAGTACTGCCAGAAAACCAGGAAGCGGTAGACCTAAAACAGCTTCGGTTCCAGAAAATGTGGATTACATCAACGATAAAATCTGCTCTCAAGAAGATAAACCAGGAAGTCATTTGTCACAAAGAACAATTGCTAAACATTTGAATATTGGAAAGACTTCTGTACACCGAATAATTAAAGCACAAAAACTAAAAGCCTTCAAAAGAATAGTATCTTCTAGAAAAAGTGATACTGTTAAGGATAAAAGAAAAACAAGGTGCAGAAGTTACTTGATAATTTCTCTGTCGTTGATATTAAAAAGATAGTCTTCACGGATGAAAAAGATTTCACTCTAGAAATTCCGCGAAACCGTCAAAATGATGTTGTCTACGGGCTTGGTAAAAAGTGTGACATTTCAATAAACAGATTGTATCATGAAACGTCAAGATTCTCCAAAAAGGTTATGATATCTGCAGGGGTCTCTTGGAATGGCAAGACAGATGTTCATTTTATTGAAACTGAAAAGACAAAGGTGAATTCTGCAAATTACATTGAACTTTTAAGAACAAAATTGTTGCCGGATTGTCGTCGCCTGTATCAAGAAAATGATTTCATATTTCAACAAGATGGAGCACCGTCGCATACAAGCTACGCCACACAGTCGTTTCTGATTAGCAATACACCAAAATTAATAACGAAAAATGAGTGGCCACCACAAAGCCCAGATTGTAATCCTATGGACTACTCAATTTGGGAGTTACTAAAAGAGAAGGTTTACCGAGGTCGACGAGAAAAATTCACCGAATCAGAATTAAAAAGTAAAATACTTGAATCTTGGCAAGAAATTGGCATTAATGAAGTAAGAAGTATTATTTTTGTGTGGAAGAAAAGACTTAGATTAGTGTGTCAACAGAGTGGTGGTCCAATCGATCATTTACTGTAAATTAATTAGTTAAATTTCTGATTAAATTTTTCCTTTCTCATGATATTCGTTTTTTTGACCCATGTTGTTACTTTTGTTAATTGCGAGAAAACTATAAAAGATATCAGAATTCCGTTTCTTGCATTCAAAAAAAGAAGTTTGAAAGTATCTTGCATATAAAAATTGTCATGATAAGGAAGGGGGTTACTGAGATATAAATTTTTAAAAAATGCGTCATTTTTTTCGGACCACCCGAATATATATTCTTATTTATAAAATAATTTCATAATTTTTGTAGGGAATCGTGATTTTTGTTGAATTTGTGAGGAAGTGATCCTAATAAACATTTTTTTCCTTTTCTTTCCTGATCCAGGTATCGAGGGTATATGACTATTTGGTGATCTTTGCAAAGGGTATACGACTGCGCAAAAGGACGAAGAGCCCTGGTCTAAATAATGTCCTGACTTTTCTTTCGATCTTGCTACGTTTTCTTTTCTGTCTCTTCAGAACATGTTTCAGCAATGTACCAGTAGGTATATTTTCATTTTCTACTAGAGATAGTATTTCTTCTGGAGTCTTCCCCTAAAGCAGCAGTTCCCAATTTACTGTAATTTCTTTAAATTTTCATTTACAATTTCCCTTCTGACTCTCTGGGATGCGTATTTGAACTCCCGGTTGCTATTTTTAATTGCATGTTGATTAGGCTATGGTCAGTGAAAATTGTGTGCGTTACCAGTGCCAGTCTTAGGCAAAATTGTGGCCTGTGCGAACTTTGTATTCGGTTCCCCCTGCCCGTATGTTAACGAAAGATTCATGTAAAAAAGCTTTATTTTATACATAATAAGAAAAAACATATTCAAACGTTCACTTTTCGTGCCTTTGGCTCCGCAAAATCTGATATAGCATATAGCAGGTCTATTTTGTGAGCCACAGCATTCTCAATTGAAAGGTTAGCTAGCGAAGAAAGCCTGTCGTCTCACATGATCGATCACATGGCCTTTATGAGCGTCAACTTTGAGAAGTTCCACTCGCCATTTGCCACAGAGACAGGCAAGGTTAATAACATTCTGAGCGATACGCAGGTGTTCATTCACAAAGATTATTATTCAAAATAAATTGTACTACTACTTGAGGAGTGCTGCAATCCTTAGCCAGCAAACTTGTGAGATAGCCTAGCTCTTCGCCAAGGTCGATATCGTTACTGTCACAGTTTTCTCCGTCTCTCAATGCGTGATGAAGATTCATACAGTTCTTTAATAAAGTTTTCTTGTCAGGAAGTTGTTTCAGATCATAAAGGAAACCCCAAAAGTCCACGTGTTGTGTCATCTGTTCAAACCGCTCTTCTATTGAAAATCTCGCGGTATCTGCAAGCTGGTAGAAAAATCAACTTTGAACTTGATTTCCGGGTTCGTAGTAATAACTTCATCTTCACCTTCGTTGATGAACAGGCGTTTCCTACGACGACTGCGTGAAGGCAGCTTAAACGCTGAATCGGCACCAAGTTTTTCAGCCATTTCCTTTGCTTTTATTAAAGCTCTTACCCTACAGCTCTGTATTTTATTTTATGATATATATAGTAGGGTGGAGCGAAAAATACGTTTTTTCTAGTATGAAGTTCTAATAGTGATTAAAAGTTGCATTTAGTGGACGATATATACCTGCCAAAATATGAGTTCATTTGTTTAATATTTTCAGCTGCCACCAGGGGGCTAAAGTTAACATAATTTTGGGTAAAAAGGAAAAAAATGTTTCTATTTTAGGTTTATCAAACTATTATAAAGTTTTATCTTAGAATTATCTAATAGTTTGATTAAGATTCTTAAATGATAAGAATTCGTTTTCTAAAAATGCCTTTTCATATGCTTAATATCTTCAGCTGCCACAAGAGGGCTGAAGTTAACTTAAAAATGACAATTAAGTATGATTCTGTATTTACTTGAAAAAGGGAACAGTAATAAATTAGGATCTCTCTCCTCCTTTATACTGGATTGAGACAGTTAAGAAACGTTATTTCGTGCCTTAGCGGAGTTACCACCCTTTCCCCAACCAACCTCCCTCTAGAAAGGGTTCTTGCTGAAGACTATTTAGTAATTTGCTTTTGTGTCAAATTTTGGCTATTTTTTCCTTGATTCTAATGTAGCACGAATCCAACCGTCTCTGTTTGTAGGTCCGCAGACTGATCCAGCAGCGTCTGTAACGAGCTTGACGCATCTCTCTACGGTTTGTGTATGACATGGAAACTAAAATAATTCTGAATGAAGAGTAGTACCATGTTTGATGCATGATTCAATATCATCAAGAGAAACTCCTTTGGTTATCGGTGGTTCTGCTATCTGAAAATCTTGCCACATAATGAGATCTGTATAGTCTTTGGCATAAAAATTTATTTCTGGCACCTTAAAATACCTGATAACATCTGTTTCTTGAATGCATGCCCTTGCTTTTATGATACGCCTAAATCCCAACTGACGCACATGCTCCCTTTCATCAGCTATCATTGCAATGAGAATGTTTTCTTGATTTGCGTAATATGCATTTCGCTGAATGACTGAGTCATGTACTCTCCTAAGCTCTTCACGGAGATACCGGCTTCTTGCAATCATATGCCACATATGTTTAGCACCATATTGGCATAATGGTTTACGCTTTATCTGAAACCACATTGGTGCGTATACCCTAACAATGAAAGTAGCTAATTCTTGTAAATTGCCTGAAGGATTCTCTGTGCTTGCATATAACCGCAGAGTCCTGTTTGCTGTGGTGAGCCACCTTGAATGTGATATATTGCCTGGACTCTAATGACTAAGACTCTTTGAGAATGTTCCACTTGATATAGCCTTGTGAATTTCAAGAAGGTATTTCTGGTCAGTACTTATGTCATCTACATCAACTTCACACATGTCCTCTTGAATTTCAATGGGTTTGAAGTTAACTATGGGAAGCTTTTCACAGTCTGAAAGTGCTCGGCCAATTTCTCCTGAAAATGCTCTTGGTCCAGTAGTGGTACCATCCAAATGATGAAACAGATGGCGCAATGGAAGTTCATTAAGGTGTAAAAGGCATATCAGCCACTGCAATGGCTTATTAAAGGCTTCTTCCAGTAATCTTATTGTGCCTCCAATACTACCAGTGTTAACCACTGTCGAATCACAGCCAACTGCAACGATGTTCCCTATATCAACATTCCTTTCTTTCAAGCAATTCACTAGCGCTGTGCAAATGTATTTAGCTTTGCCACTGGAAGGTGTCACATGTGCAAAGTACAGAGAGTGTGGTTCAGATATTATGCTGATATGCTCTTCGCGTTTGGTTCTTTGGTGGTTAGAGCCATCACTCTCCTGGACTTGAATCATTGTTTTATCCTTTCTGCCATCAAAGTATAATCCCCGCATGGTTTTTGGCTCTCCTATCTGTTGTAGTTCCTTTTTCTGTTTTTGTCTTTCACGTCTTAGCTTACTTCTGTCTATAATATTCCCTTTGTCTTCGGGAGTAACAATTTTAAGATCTGCCAATACTGCAGAAGCAATAGCAGCCCCAGCTCTGTCCGACATTTTAAATCTATCACAAGTAATTGCTAATGAAGGCAGTGGCTCACGCATCTGTTGTTCTGATATTACATATTGAGTCGAGGTTGTATCTTCCTCATTATCTTCAGATATCTCTTCTAGTTGTTGAAGTTCACTTGTCTCTGTTTCGATTTGTAAGTTGGACGTATTGGTTATAGCAGCACTAGTTGTTTGTGAGGATTCCAGACGTGCTTTTTCCATTTCCTTTCGATGTTCTCTTGCTTGTAATCGTCTTGTGTGTGCTATGTCAATGCTTCCTATCACCATTATTCTGCGTGTTCGTTGGTCATTTAAAAAATCCTGCTCTTTTGGAGGGACTTTCTTACTCTTTTCACATGAGCATCTCCTAAACTCCTTACATTTGCAGGTGCAGATGTCAAACAAAGTGCATTTTGAAGAGTTTTCAAATTCTTCAAGTTGATTTTTGTACTTAGGCTGATCCTTGCGTGACTTGTATGGCTTTAATAAGGACCTGTATTTATCATGGTACACTTGCATCATCTGTAAAACGCGTGTATGTGAAACTATTGGCAAAGAGGCCTTCTTCCAAATATTTTCTACCTTTTTGGAAACTGCCTCTGCTATTTCAGAAAATGAAGGCTCCTTGTTATTCATCTGCTCCTTCACTAAATGTTTTGTGAACAGGTAATCTTTCATAATGCAGTTATAAGTTGGTAGTTGCATATCACTCATCTCACAAGGTACTTCAAATATGGCACACTTCATATGTTCTCTAGTGAAATGTTTATATTTAGTATTTGATGCCATAATATTTTTAAGAAAAATTCACAATCACAAAATATCCTGTAACATCAAAACATTATATAATTAATATATATAATATATTTTATAAGTATATATAATATATTATATAAATATATATATTATATAAATAAACTAAAATTATATAATACATTATAACAAGCATTTTATAATAAAATCAATATTATCTCTATATAAATCACTTTAAAATAAAGTTTTATAATATTCCGATCATATTAAAAAACTTTCCGATCAACTGAGCGACTAGGCCTACTACCTAAGAAGACAAGTGTTAACACACTGTTCTAATGACTCACAGAAAGAAATTTCTTCACACCAAAACCCTCCCCCACAACCCTCCCCAAACCCTCCCCCACAACATTCAGTGTAGTCTCAACATGACTCAGTTACTCTAAATTGTGTTAACTTCAGCTCTCTTGTGGCAGCTGAAGATATTAAGCATATGAAAAGGCATTTTTACAAAACGAATTCCTATCATTTAAGAATCTTAATCAAACTATTAGATAATTCTAAGATAAAATTTTATAATAGTTTGACAAACCTAAAATAGAAGCATTTTTTCCTTTTTACACAAAATTGTGTTAACTTTAGCACCCTGGTGGCAGCTGAAAATTTTAAACAAATGAACTCATATTTTGGCAGGCATATTTCGTCCACTAAATGCAACTTTTAATCACTATTAGAACCTCATACTAGAAAAACAGTATTTTTCGCTCCACCCTATTATATAGTTACGGCAAGCTGTTATATTTTTGGCCGCAACAATATCGCTACTTTTGCTTTGCATATTTTTGCTTATCAGATTGGCCTGGAAAATCACATTACGATAGAGATGAGGAAACTATATTTAGTTAGTTGGTCTGCTAGAGTAAGTGTTAGTAGTATGGGCGCAAAAGGAGAGGGTGCACTGCAATTGCAAATATTGATCAATGTTGCAAAATGCTGGCACCAGTGCCAAACCCCTTCTTGCAAGGCATCCCCCCAAATGGGGGAGGGGGGAATGTTGCAAGAGCAACAAGGAGTTATGCAATTTGGAGGCGGAGTTATCCCCCAAGAGAAAGAGAGGAGAAGGAGAGAGAGGAAGAGAGGTGTTCGCCTGGCAGGAGCCAAGCGCATATTAAGACTTCAGCCGAGCGGACGTTGTCTTATAGGCCCATAATCAGCCAGTTGGCTTAATCAGCCAGTGCCTCCAGGCACTATCAGCCAGCTGGCACAGTGTATACCTCGTTTTGGCATGTACACACCCGTCTTTAAGCCCATAAAATATTACGCACACACGATTATATGCGCCGGGTTCGAGACCCGGTGGCGGCGCGTCCTTCCACGGTAGGTAGATAAATGGGTAGCCAGGGTTCCCTAGGAGGGATCTCTCTCTCTCGCGCGCGCTCTCTCTCTCTCACTCTCGCTCTCCCTCTGGTTCTCTCTCTCTCTCTCCCTCTCTCAAAAATCTTTTAGTATTAAGTTTTTTTCTCTTCTTTTACTATTAGGACCCTACTGCTACCTCATGCGTGGGAAGAGAGGCTTTGGAACCTCTATAAATAATACCATTTAACGCTCGTACGTTGTGAGAGACAGGGATGGAGGGGTCCCAGGCGTAGGGGCGCGATGAATGAAGTGTGGCTAGTGCCCCGTAAAGCCCATTCATAACGCGTAATGGCCTGACCAGCCCCCTGCGACTGTTCTTTGGTGACCAATTGATGGTGCTTGGCTGTACTGCTCTTAGGTGAGAGAGCTTTACCGCCCAGCTGGTTGCCAGGCCAACTGAAAGTCTCGGGCGTAGCTGCTGGGTCTGGTGGGATATCCCTTGAATACTGGATTCCAAGAGTCTAGCCGCTTGTGAGTGACTAGTAAGACTTAGTAAGGAGCTGCATCTCGCTGTCACTCCTGGCGGGAAATCCGTGACGCCTGCGTCGCGAGTGTTTGTCAGTTGGTAGCTGCGACACGTTTGGGACTGTCCGGCTCTGGGAGACCTTTGATCGGTGCGGCAGCAGTGAGAGGTGTAGTCTTCTGTATGGGATGAACATCACTTGCAGGTAGGAGGATGCGGCTTGCGCGGGAATAATTCACCCCCCCCCCCTTTTTATGTACTGGTCAGAACGTTTCGGAAAGTTGTCACTGCTAGAAAGCTTTATCTTATTCAGTGTATTCGGAGTTAGAACAAAAATAAGTTACAATGACTGGACCACAGAAACTGAAAGCTGAGTGTGCAAGGTATGGAGTAAACCAGTGGGTGACGAACTTCAAAGAAGCTTGCTTCGAGAAGACCAACCACTCCAGCATGTGCCGCTTTTCCGAACTCATGCAGTTTTACGAGAAGCTAGAGGAGAGGGTCCGGCGGCTCGAGTCGTCCAGATCGGCTGTTGGAGGCGCCGGGGTCACTGGCGCGGCTTCGCCCTCCACCTCGGACTCATTGATAGGATAGCTACCCTGGAAAGACGGTCCAACGGCAGACTGGACAGAGCTCGAGACCGCGGAGAAAGGTTAGAGGTGCAACCGGGGGCCAGGGTACAAAATTAGTGTGAGGAATCTCCAGCGACCCACGTGGAATGCACGGAACCGCGGCGCAAAGTGGAGGGAAGGGAGGGCGCAAAGAAGGGGCCGATAGAGAAGGATGGGAAGGGGCCGATAGGTGGGAAGGGGCCCAATGATGGCCCAAAGAAACTGAAGGATGTAGCTGCCGGTCGGGGTGGGTCGGGTGGTGGAAGTGCGGCTGAGTGTATGGGTGGCGACGGGTATCGAAAGGTATCGGGCAAGAAGGCTGCGAAGCCGAGACCTGAGACCCCGGTGGCCGCTGTCAGGACCTCCAACCGCTTTAGTCTCGTGTGCGCGAAGGAGGAAGACACCGTTTTGATTGGAGACTCGCAGATCATGGGCCAGGATAAGTACTTTGCTTCTGCAAACCGGGACAGGAGGAAGGTAAGGTGCTTACCCAGTCGGGGAACGGCGCATTTAAGGAAGGAATTAGAGAAGCTGCGCGTTACTAGTCGGAGGACTGCGATCGTTGTCCACGCTGGTGGCAACGACCTGTTCCTCAAAGGCGGTAGGGTAGGTTCAACGGAAGGGATCATCACCGAGATCATGTCTCTTGAGAATGATCTAAAACTTAAGACAGACAGGGGAATGTTGATGGGTATTTTACCGCAGATGAATGCCAGTGGCCACGCGCTCAGTAAGGTCATTGGCATCAACGAGAGGGTGCAAGACTTGTGCGTACCACTGGGCGTGAGGTTTGTTGACCCGTTCGACGCATTTTCGGGTAGCTGGGACTTGTATCAGAGGGATAGTGTCCACCTCAAAGTCAAGGGTAAAGGTGTGCTAGGCACACTGCTTGACCGGCACCTATACCATATGGTGAGGTAAAGCCAGGGGATTAATGATGAGCCCACACCGGGGAGAGATGATGTTGAGCCGGTGGCGGACGTACCTTTAACTGAAAGGTGCGTCCATGTACAGGTGGGTGACCCTCTTTCCCAGTTAGAGGGGGCTCAGCCTCCTGCGGAAGTTGCCCCCTCGTTGGTGAGGGGCTCTCCAACTTCCGACAGCCCTGCCTGTTCAGGAAACGGGTCGTGTTAGGGAGCGGTCAGAATAGGGAAGGCTCCCTCCGTGCAGTGCTTTTCAATGCTAGATCGATTAGGAATAATTTTTGCGAGCTACGGGCGCTCTTAGCATCAGAATACCAGGATATCGTTGCTATCACCGAGTCCTGGATTCATATTGATCGTAGGGACTACAATGGGGAGTTCGAGATTCCCGAATATAGAATGTTTCACAAAGACGGCAACCGTTGGGAGGGGGGAGGGGTACTAATATACGTGAGGGACACATTGAGTCCGGTTGACTGTCAGTTCCGATCGGAACAGGGGCTGCTTGGCGTCGATTTGAACGTGGGATGGCCGAACTATAAGTTAATCTTGGTGTACAGACCTCTGCATCTCCTCCTCGAGGAGAATACATCCCAGAACACCGAACTCCGTAGCCTACTAGTGGACAGGGTGTGTAGTTTTAGGAGACTTCAACTGTCGCGGCATAAAGTGGGAAAACAGGACTGCTGATGCCGAAGGGAGGAGGCTATTTGACTTTGCTGATGAGAACTTCCTCACTCAGTGGGTCAATGGGCATACACGAGGCGAAAGCGTTCTAGACTTAGTATTCACCTCGTCACTGACCTCACCGTTGACGAATCGTTGAGCGGGAGTGATCACGGTCTGATTAGGTTCTGTGTCTGCGTCCCGCGGGTGAAGCGTAGTGACTCCAGAGGCAGTAAGCTCGATCTACAGAGAGCGGACTTTGTTGGCCTCCGGGAGAGCGTAGGTGAGATGGGGTTAGAGGTCGGTGGCGATGTTGAGGAAGTGTGGAGTGCATTCCGGGACGAGTTTATGGTGGTGCAGTCTTCTGCCATATCCTCAAAACCGGTCACCCCTGCTTCAACGCAAGGGGAACCCTAAGGAGTTCTTCAGTTATGTTAATAGTAGAAAGCCCATTACAAGCATGATAGGTCTGTCAAAGGACCCCAGCGGTATTCTGCGGACCTCCGACGCGGACATCGCTAATGTGCTGAATGAGTACTTTGCGGGAGTGTTCACCAGGGAGGACACCCGCGTCATCCCCGAGCCAGGCGTCAGGCACGAAGGTGCTGGCCTGGATAGTGTTCGGTGTACCGCGACAATCGTTACCGATCGAATAGACAAACTGAGAGCGTTTAAGGCTCCTGGGCCAGACCAGTTCCTCCCCAGAGTGTTGCGGGAGATGCGCGACCAGGTGGCTCCTCCTATTCGGCATTTTCTCTTATTGTAACTCTTTGAATGAACTTTATTTTTACTTAACTTTATTTGATTCAGCATTTTAATTATTCTTTGAGATGTCCTAGCACACCCATCTAATCTTCCTTTTGAGCTGTAAATTAGTGCACTTGCTATTAATTATTGTCTGTTTCTTTCGTGGTTATTTCGGCATATATATATATATATATATATATATATATATATATATATATATATGGTGCGTTCTTATTTGTACGTTTGTCGATAACTTAAAAATTTAAAGACAGCAGCTCCCCAGTAGGATTTTAGAAATATTAAAAACTTTTAAGAATTGCCTGCGGGCCCGGGATCGAGACCCGGTGTCGGCAGACGATGTCTTAGCACTCTTACTTTTGAAAACTGTCAGGATATCTGCTTTGTGATTATAAGTTGCCAGGATTCCTATTCGGCATTTTCTCTTATTGTAACTCTTTGATTAAACTTTATTTTTACTTAACTTTATTTGATTCAGTATGAACTAATCATGTTAACTTCTCCTTAGAGGACCGATGCTGAACTTGATCGTGTTATAGCTACTTTTCGTTTTGATGAAAGGGGAATAAATGCATTGGATGCTTCTCCGCACAGCCAACCCAGCGACCTGAACACAGAACAAAACACATTGTATTTTCATTTAATTTATTAAATGGTAGAAAACATGTACAAAGCGGAACCAGTGTCCATTAAATAAGTCTTACTGGCGACAAATAGGCCTTTACACAATATAGATATACACCTTTACAGAATACAGGGGGTGCTAACACATGGGAACCTTTTTTTTTATCTGTCTGCATACCAACTCGTCATTCATTTCAGTGTCGCACAAATTGAATAATTTAAAAAAATTTATAAATCTCTTCCCACGTGACATGTGCATGAGAAATGAGAGGGGTGAACATACCACACGTGTTGCTATAATATTCTTGAAAGCGATAGGGGTTCCATACAATCTCAGGTACATGTATCTGTTCGATAAATTGTACAACCACAGGATCGTTCCAGGGCTGAGTGCCGAGTGATTCAAAATAGTACATTCTTTCCCTATTTTTAAAATAGATTGCAAACCAATGAATCTCCTCAACCCCCACAATGTCGGTGTTCACTATAATCCCGTACCAGTTTCTCGTACTTAGCTGCTTCAATATTTCATTCTTCGCAAACACACCGATAAATTTGGAGCGTGTGATTCGATCACTTTTCATTATTCTCTGGAGTGTAATTGCGTCCATTTTAAAATTCTGTGACCACGTTCCTGAAACGATCAACTTCTATTAGTGCTTGTGATTAAACGAGTACACTAATAGGGACGTCTATAGGCTTGGCAAATTCAAACCTGACTGAGATATTCCCGCTCTGTTGTGGCGCAAAGTGTGTATTTACGCCAGCAGACAAGTCAGGCGTAACATCAAATGAATAAATATCAAATTAATTCTTCGACAAATTCTTTCTGCGTTAGGCCGAACCCGAATTCATCACAGGCACCTGTATTATGAGCCAGATTACTATAAGCTCTCGCGCAGAGCGGGAACACAGAGTCTGATTAGTAGTCCGTAATCATAGTCCCTCCCAACGAGATGCTATTTACGTATAGAGTTATATTTTTACGGCCGAAATTCTCGAATTTAAAGGCACTCTTTTTATATTTCCCATTCGTCGAGGCGTGGTCCTGCATTCCAGTTAATATCCTTTTAGGTAGGACTCCAAGGGCCACGTTTTCTAGTTACTTCAAGGCCAACCCGGCGGGCACCGTGTATAGTTTTGTCTGTACCCTGTTAATTGGGTATTTTACTGTGGCGTGTATTAAGTCTTTCTCAATTTCTATTTGTTTTGGCGAACTTAATTTCACTCGGCGTATACGCAAATACGCCTCCATGATGTGAATCCCAACGGGTTTTGCGCCCTCTTCTTGATCAGACCCCATATTTATGTAGATCTCAGGAAACGTGCGGTTGAGCTTTAGCTTCAGATCGATGCCGTTCATAAGCAGTTTCTCCAGGAATGTGAAATCTGTATGAATACGTCCAAAACACTCGTATATCTTTTTTTTAGAATTTTTAAATTTATCCCTTATACCATTTTCATCTCTAGTCTGATAAAAGCCCTCGGCTGTTAAAAAGGTGTCCTTCGCTTCTTTTGAAAAGTTGAGGGCATTTTCCAGATAGGCTGGTAGGTGATAATACCCCGTTCCTGCCGAGATGCTAACCTGATTTAAATACACCTCACACTGGCTGAATATGGATTGTAAAATGTTGGTTTCAGGGTACGCTGAGTAACTATCATCGCAATCCATTCCATTTGAATGGGCTATACGCAGCTCAGGTCAAAAAAGTAAGTGCCTGAGCTGGGTATAACGAATTCTATAGGAGCACTCGGCGAACTAATTGCGTTTAATGGGTTAATTGTAATAAATTCGCTCTGCTCAATAGAGACCTGAGTGGGGGGCATATCAAAGAGGGACAGTTCCGATTTACAGCTTTGTGAACTACACGGATAGATAAAACGCGCCATGACGAGTCAGAAATAGTGCGACCTCTCTCGACAACTAGTAATCAGCCTATGATTCGTGAGAGTAGTGTCCTCAGCTTATATCAGTTAAAAAAATGATCAGCCACAGGTTTCATACGCCTAGAGCACTTCTTTTTTAATTTCCTTTTACGTTTAGAGCCACGTGATGGTAACCCCTTGTTCTTGGCAGATCTCTTCTTTCTGCCACCACGCATTTTTCTCTTTGCATCTTTGATGATTTCGTCTCGTGTACGTTTTAAATTTTTTTTAGAGCTTCTTTAGGCTTAGTTCCAACCATTATGTGTTCTGCCGCGTTAAAACCTGTTCGTAACGCCTTCCTCTCTAGGTATCTAGCACCCCTCTTCAACAGTGGGACATCGGTGCGTAGAATGGATGAAAAAAAATGGATCTAAGCTCACTCCCACGCTGATATCTCACCCCCTCGATAGAGTGTGAATGGCCTTCGGGTCATTATAAACGACGAAAGTGTAGTTTCACTGTTAAGCTCCCATCACCGAATGGGAAAATTTTTCCCTCAATCGTTCTTATATATATCGAGATGTTGGTTAATAGATTAGTCGCAACATTCACATAATGGGGCTTGTCATATGTAATGTTCAAACTTTTCCCTCTATGGTTGGGGATGTGTGCAATGCGCAGCAGGCGCTTGGGTGTCCCCAACAAATTCGTGCTCTACGATATTGCTGTAAATATTGCACATGTCTGGGGATGGAGAGCTTTCACCCAATTTCTCCATCTTCAATTGATACATTAAGCTGTACAAGTCATGCTGTGCCTCGTGAAAGGTATCTCTTTGGAGAGCTGCGCTATATCGGCCCTCAGCCACAATAGTGAACAGCTCTTTATCTTTAATATTTCTACTAAGCGTTGATTTTAACTTCAATGTGCATGCAGGCGTGTCTATGTTTACGACTTCAAAAAGTAAATCGTTTGTCAGGTACGACTTTTCAAGACTCTTGTTTAACCGCGTCACAATGTCCATGGCTGTGTCATAATGCCCGATTCCTATCGTTATATTTGTGCTATAGTACTGTACTTCACCGAACAGTACTGATCGCATAGTATTGTCTAAGGTTATGTCTAATTTTTCGCACCCATCGATTCTTCTAAGGATCAGAAATATGACTTGTTCATATTCAAGAGTAAAAAATTTGGTTGCTAACTGGAGTTCACATAAACCCACCTAATACGAATCACGGTCCAATTCAATGGGTCCGTGGAGTTCTGTCACAAAGTTGGCCAGGGTGTTGTTAGGCGTGACCGGACAGCTCATACCAGGACAACACATACCCGGACAACTCAGACCCGGACAACTCAGACCCGGACAACTCATACCTAGGACAACTCATACCTAGGACAACTCATACTCTCTTCAACAATTACCACCCCAATGTTGATCTTTTCATCTATATCCACCCCGAAAGTTTAAACTCTGCAAATTAACCAAATTAAGATAAGAAAACAATAACAACAAATTTATTATTTATTGCAAACATATAATAAATAGAGAACCATTATTTACATAAGATAAAATTTGAATGCCCGGTTAGGTCAACTGTACGCCCTTGACGATTGGTTAGGTTTAGTCGTGATGTTTTCGTTAGTTTTAACGAAAATATCACGACTAAACCTAACCAATCGTCAAGGGCGTACAGTTGACCTAACTGGGCATTCAATGAACCCAATGGTTCCCTGAGTTTTTTATGATACACACAGACCGTGCATGGAACAAGGAACTCTTCTGGGATAATTAAATCCACTATAGTCCGAATAAGTAATGGTAAATGACAAATACCATAGTTTTTCTTTTTCATGATGCAAGCCCGACGTGGGCAACGGGTCTCTCGCAAAGAGGTCCCATAAATATAGCTTCCCTCACCAGTTATCTGCAAAGCAGACAGGATCCAGCTTTGGGACATGGATCTAGGGTTTAAAGCAGCCTAGTCCCACTACATTTAGAACCTCAATATAAGTAAAAGACTCGTTGCCCCTTTTTCTTTGATTTATTCAATCCGACGTGAATGCAACGAGTCTTTTACTTATATTGAGGTTCTAAATGTAGTGGGGCTAGGCTGCTTTAAACCCTAGATCCATGTCCCAAAGCTGGATCCTGTCTGCTTTGCAGATAGCTGGTGAGGGAAGCTATATCTATGGGACCTCTTTGCGAGAGACCCGTTGCCCACGTCGGGCTTGCATCATGAAAAAGAAAAACTATGGTATTTGTCATTTACCATTACTTATTCAGACTATAGTGGATTTAATTATCCCAGAAGAGTTCCTTGTTCCATGCACGGTCTGTGTGTATCATATATATATATATATATATATATATATATATATATATATATATATATATAATATATATATATATATATATATATACTGTATATAACTTGCATGAATTTTAAATGTTTAAATTTAATTTTTAATTTTACAAAATAAATGTTTTCATTTCAAAATGTTTTCATTAATAACTTGCATGAATTCTAAATGTTTAAATTTAATTTTTAATTTTACAAAATAAATGTTTTCATTAATTTTTCATTTTTTTTTCTGGTCCTATGTATGAGTTGTCCTAGGTATGAGTTGTCCTAGGTATGAGTTGTCCTAGGTATGAGTTGTCCGGGTATGAGCTGTCCTGGTATGAACTGTCCTAGAACCGTTGTTAGGATGTTCAAAGAGAGAAGAAGAGGACGGGAGTGTGACATAGAAGAGGCTTGGCGCCATGTTGCATACTATTTAAGCTTCATTATGGCAGCAGCTTTTATATAGGTGTTCAAGCTTTCTGGGTAACCCAGCCATTTCACTAGGTACATTTTTCCCTTTTCTGAACCTTTGCTGCATAATTTTTTTTCAATTTTAAACACACTTTTTCCTAAATTAAATGTCACTTTCTGCAACTCGTTGCGGTAAAAGCCTCCAGCGATCTCTTCCCGATTCAAATCTTCAAAGTAATACATCATTATCTCACCTTTAGGTCTCATAGAACGAATTTTAAAAATCTCACGTGCCCATCCTTGCTCAAATCCCTTCGTGAATTTATTTCCCGAACGTGATAGCCTTACCTAATCATTGATTTTGAAATGTGTAGAGTGCGGTGGCGGTGCTCCATCTCTTCTCACCTCTGGCAGCGTACCTCTTTCTAAAACTTCGTTAGGTGTTGTGCCAATCGTACGGAGGTGTGAACGGTTGTATGATGATGCCAATGACCCGAGAACGTTTATATATCTGTGTGTGTTTTTATGTGTAAAATAGCGATGCATGCGTTCCTTTATGGTACGTTGAACTCTTTCAGCTAAAGAGGCCTTATGTATCGAACTGCTGGTGTAGTAACTGGTATTAAATTCTGTCAGCATGTTCTGAAAAGCGCGGCCTATAAATTCTTTCCCCATATCCGTACAAAAATAGCCAGGAACCCTTTCTTCTTTTAACATCAACGTTTTGGTCGCTTTAGCAGCTGTTTCAGGCGATTTATTTTTCAGTGAAATTAGCCACAGATATATAGAGAATACATCTATTACGAATAGGATGTAGCGGTATCCGTCATTATACACTGAATGTCTTTGCATGTGTGTTAAATCCGCTTGCCAAATAGAGTCACTCAAATCCGCGGTTGTCTTGGCCGTTTTAAACCTTTCTCTCACCGGTTTATGAAGTGTATAAGCATTCTGCTCCCGCAAAAACCGCTCAACATCTTTTTTCCCTACTCCGTAAACACATCTGTACAGTTTATTAACGCCACCATAGGAGGCGGGGTTATAAATGTCATAATAGCGTTTACTTAATATGTTAGCCATTTGCGTATTTTAGAGACACGTGGATAAGGTTGCCCGTTTGTTCTCTTCTTTCTCTTCTTCAGAGACGCTGCTGCTGGGGGCGATGGTGTACTCAGTTGTGACATGCGAGACTTGATCCAAGTCTTTTAACTTATTCAGCTTACCTATCAATGTTTTGGGGACATTTATTTGTTGTAGTCTTGCTTTAATATGCTTCCATCCTGTTGGTGAGGGCCTGTCCCACTTTCTCACCAGATCATGAAGAATCTCATCGATGTTGGATCCTTGTACTCTTGTTCCTTCAACAATGACCTCGCCTGTATCGGCCCACTCTATAATGGGGTCCTCACTCAATAGATTATAAAGACTTAAGCCATTATTCATCAGTGTATATGGGAGACTGTTTTGTAACACATGTTCGATGTGTTGTGTTCCGTTGTTCTTTGGTTGGTCATCTCTATCGTCGGGGCTAGGTCCTGTGTCGCCATGCTCAGCGCTTCTCGCGCTGTGCCTAATAACCACGGGGAGTTCTGTCGGATTCTTATAATCTTCGTACTCATGAAGAAATTTCTGTAAACCCTCTTGGTACAAGAGCCTTTTCTCATCAGGTGACTTTTCACTGTTCAGTAGGGCTGACAACTCGCTTTCCATTCTTTTAAGCCTACCTTTACGGGGTTCTAGAGCTGTGTCTGGAATCTTTGAACTTTGCAATGAAGCATACACCTCGCGCAGAATCACTACCACCTTCTTCATTATATTAATCTGGTCAGAAAAGGACCCAAAACTGAAAATAAGATGGGTAGGAATGATCCTCCTCTTTGTACAATAATTCGCTTTTTCTTACCCACAGTTTAACTTTTATGAGCGAACGCTCGTATTATGTTGTAACGACGTAAGCGAGCTTCTGAGAGGGTTTCATTGGCACATTACATTTTATAACATTAAGACAGATTTCACAGATGCATTTTAAAAAGTCTGAGTCGATATTTTTAACAAACATCTGTTGCAGTGCCCGGGCAATCGTTGATAGATTTTTATTAATTCACGATATTTCTTCAGCCTATTTGTCATTCTGAAATATACACGTTTGTAGGTTCGTTTGGGAATATATTCGTTCTTAGAAGCACCCTAAACGTGTTTCGCGGGTGAAGGTCACAAAGCAAATATCCATAACGCTGACTTGTGGCTTCTTTATAAACCTCCAAAACTCCTTACGTTGATTCGGGACATTTGAATGGCATACCCCAATTTGTGAACATCTCTACGTTGTGCGAATAAGACTAGATATTGTGTATTTAGCGACACATCGCGCATGTATCTATTTTTGAAAAATAGATTCTGGTTGATGAAGAATACGCTTATGTTAAGATGGAGGGAGGACACCGTAAATATCTCGGCAAACGTTTTATCCATTTCCAACATGAGATCGTCAATTACAATAAGTGTATGCTCATTACCTTTTAACGAATTAACGTCATATACGAGGTGCGATCCAAAAGTTCCCGGATCGGCAGCGTGGAGCGCGTTAACAGGCCGTAGTACGGACTTGGGCCGCTAAATAGCGCTAAACAGTTTTATCGTGAAACAGTGTGCCGAGTGACACGGTGATACACGCACGCGTTTTTTTCCACTAGCGTTTTTGTGCGTTAGTGTTTGTGGTTTTATGCGATTTTTGCAAGAGAAGTGACAGACTTCAAACTGGCAGGCTTCAAACTCGGCAAAACCGTGTCGGAGACCCACGAAATGCTTAAACAAGCATTTGGTGATGACGCCATGGGCAGAAGCCAGACTTTCGAGTGGTTCTCGCGGTTCAAACGTGGGCAAACGTCGGTTGAGGATTCCGAACGTTCTGGTCGGCCCTCAACCAGCAGAACCGACGAAAATGTTGAAAAAATGTGCCAGACCATCCACGAAGACCGTCGGCGAACGATTAACGACATCTGCAGCATCGTTGGCCTATCGTTTGGTTTATGCCAACGCATTCTCACGGAGGAACTTAACATGAGGCTGCCAAATTCGCTCGTCTCTGCAGCAGTTTTTGGTCAAAAACAACATGGCAGTGGTCCCCCACCCCCCTACTCCCCCGACCTAGCCCCCTGTGATTTTTTCCTGTTCCCCATGATGAAGATCCGGGTGAAGGGGCGAGGATTTGACGACATCGAGGAGATTCAGGCGGAATCGCACGAGGTGCTGAACAACATCCTCAAAATGGAGTTCCAGAGGTGCTTCCAGCAGTGGGAAAATTGCTGGGCCCACTGTATCAACTCCCAAGGGAACAACTTCGAAGGGGACAGCAGTAATTAGATCCTAAGGTAAGCCTACATTTTTTTGTTGGTACAGTCCTGGAACTTTTGGATCACACCGCTTACTCCCTTGTGGAACAAAATTTCACCTTGGTACTCGTTGAACTCTGACTGATACGTCGAATAGCAACATCCTACTTTATGCACAAATTTTCAGAACATCTCCCCCTTATCTTTAATGATTTTAAGCATAAATACAGTTTTTCCACATTCTGTAGGGTCAGATATAATACATGTGGAGAGGATTGTGAACCTGAATTTTTTCTACAAATTCCATCTCAAACACGTCACACCCCTAAGTGGGTCATTTACAAAATATTAAAAATTTTGAGTGCTGTTCTTTATATTTTGTTTTCCTTCTTCCACAAAACCGTGATTGACGACAATGTACAGCCCTCCATCATCGATATCACAGACGAACCCTTTGACCGTGCATCTACACAACCCTTTCCCGCTGACGAACCATCATCAGCGACACCTGTAGCATGCGATTGTTCAAAGCGGAAGCAGAATGAAGAGCCCTCCACGTCAGGTATAAAGCGTGCCAGGATTGCGCCGGTTGTTAGACCCCTAGTAATACGTAGAGCCTCAACTCTCTACGTCTTACGACCCAACCCCCACAATAGTACCTTCCTCAAATATGCCCTATTATTCATTTCCTGGTACTTCCTCCACAGCAACTTCGAATACTGTGGAGGATGTTATAACATTCGAGTTGGTGAGCACCGCTACCCCCACTCCTGCCCTGACTAGAAATCAGTACGTGGTCAGGGTTGACCCTGGATCCCTGTATACCAACGGACTGCGACGCGTAGTTGAACGTATTGTGGAGTTTGCTCTTCAGAACCGCGACGAGGGTGAAGTCCGGACGAGGTTATCCTTCAGGTTCGGGTCAGATGACGGGGACGTAGATGATTTTTGGGTAGTAATACCGTTGAGACGTTTGGCGGCTGTAGTCATAGAATATATGTTGGGCCGTATAATGCAAGCCTCTCAAAGTAGTACAGCCTTCAATATGGACAACTTCATGGTAGATATTGACAGAGTATTCCGGGTTGCGGGTCATAATGCCACACCTTATACTCTTAATTTCAATTCTCCGGTTATTTACAGAAAGAATTTAAACGTCGATCGTGGTTGTGGTTTTATAGCAATAATCTTAGCTCATATGTTCACTGCTAAATACTTGGACGCAAAAAATTTGGCTGCCTACGGTGGAGCAGCGTGCCCGTAAACTGGCTTCAGATTGTAAGCTTGAGTTTGAATATAATATGGGTCCTGAAGAACTGAGAAGGGCCGAGCAGGAAATGAATGCACGTATAATCGTATTTGGAATGGATGATCGTCGTAGGACTATGTATGTTTTTAAAAGCAGCGTGAGAGATCGTACAAGACCTCTACTTATTTTAGGATTGTCAGGAACATCGTATCTCCCCATCCGTAACATAAGGGCTCTCTACGCCAGTTATGATAAAAGTCGAAAATATGGAAGGCATCATGATTTGTGTAAGAGATGTCTCGAGTTTGCTGATGATATGGTGAAACATTGTAAGGACTGCTAAATGGTATGTGAGCAGTGTAAATGCCCAAAATGTGAAAGTCGTGTAGTTGAAACCGAGAAGAGGGAATGTAATGTGTGTAGACGTTCCTTTTTTCAATAATAAATGCTTTGAACTCCATAAATCAAATGGCACTTGCAGGAAAATGAGGATTTGTAAGTGCGGTATGTTTCACATGATGGATAATTAGGGGAATTTCAAACATAAATGCGATGAAATTCACTGTTCTACATGTCATGAAAAATATAAGGCGGATGTAGTGAAGCATGTATGTTATATGAAAGATGCTAAGCCTAAAAATAGCCCTTGTATAACCATGTACTACGATATAGAAACTTACACGAACGCTGAAACCATAGAGGTCATTCTACATTTAATCGTAAGTCAGTCTATCTGTGATGAGTGCATGGAGATCGAATGTGATCAGTGCCACAAATGTGGAAAACCGACTAACGTTTTAAAACGACTGCACACGGCAGTCCTTGAAACTCTTTGTTTCCTATATTGTCAAATTAGCGGACAAGTTAAAAAAAATGACTGTGTATATTCTTGCCCATAACGGGGCGAAATTTCACACACAGTTCCTTTATAAGGAGTTGCTTGAACACGGGTCGTCTGCGACATTTACAGGTGATCCCTTGAAAAGAGGCAACAAATTAATACAGATGCAAATAAGAGGTAATGTACAGTTTAAAGACACCCCGCTGTTCACACCTTGTAAATTATTAAAGCTACCCAAGGTCATGGGTGTAGCCGCTGAAGTTTCAAAAGGGTATTTCCCTTACACATTCCTCACTAACGAAAATTTGATTTACGTAGGGCTACCTCCATCCAAACATTACTGTACTTTGACTACACGAACATGAGTGATAGTGAGCGTGAAGATTTCGACCGCTACTACAACAGTTTTAATGAAGCTAGTCCATACAATATAGCCGATGAATGTGAACGTTATTGCGTGAATGACGTACGTGTACTTAGAGTATGCTTTCAAGCCTTTAGGAGGATGTACATAACCCGTTTCAAATGCGATCCGCAGCAAGTCGCGACCACGATCGCCTCATTATGTTTTACAGTGTCCAAGAATAACTTCATGCCTAAAGACACCTGAGCAATCATTCACAGAAACAACCGCCGCAGTTATGGGCACAAGGCTATTTACTGGCTCATACACCTACAGCAACAGACCGGAGTATACATAAAACATGCCCGCAACACGGGTGAAGTACCCGTTGAGGTCAATGGTCGTGTTTTTTGGGTTGACGGCATAAGTGAGGATCCAGCCACTGGTGAGAAGATTGTGTATTCCTTGAACGGCTGCTGGTGGCATGGATTCCCGCGCGCTGAATGTGGCGTCACAGGGGACCTTTATGGAAGATCCACCGCCGAGAGCCTCGCATGGACCCGTAACCGTGATCAACTTATAGGCTCCCAGTTCACTTACAAAATCGTGGGAGAGCATGAGAATGATGCACGGATGGAAACAGATGCCCAGTACCGTGAAGAAATAAGGGCTGTCAAACGTTCAATGGTGTTGGACCCCCTCAAATGCGGTGACAGCTTGTTTGGAGGGCGCACAAACCCATTCAAGCTATACTTTCCGCCTGCGGAGGGCGTGAAACTCCACTACTACGACTTCTGCTCTTTATACCCCTACGTGATGAAGAACAATCCGTACCCCTCAGGTGCACCTGAAAAAATGGTGGGCCCCACCATACCAACCATCGAGGAGTTTCCAACTAACTTGAATGAGCGCTACTTTGGACTCTCTTTCGTAGACGTGCTCCCCCCCTCGCGATTTATGGATGCCGATCTTACCCGTCGTTGTAGATCACAAGCTCATGTTTCTCTTGTGCGTGAAGTGCGCAGAGAGGAACAACGGTGATTGTAACCATACAACCAACCAGCGTAAGATCAGAGGTGTATATACAATAGGGTGGCCCACTTTTCAATTTTTTTTTAAAAGTATAGGTGATCGTGGTTTTTCTCATTAATTGGCACTATACTAGCACATTGGTACCATTTTTACAAAAATTGATCAATATTTAGGGGTCTCGCATCGACCTTGAAATTACTAGTTTATTTTTAAAAATGCGTACTTTTTAACGTTTTACTGAATCAAGATAAATCATTAAGTAGGGATGTTTTCTGAATCCTCTTAATGAGAGAAGTCGTTTGGTGTGCCTGCCAATGTCATACGACTAACGGTTTAAAGGTTGTGCCTGTATACAGGTAATACCAATGTGCTAGTATAGTGCCAAATAATGGGAAAAACAACGATCACCTATACTTTTCAAAAAAAAGAGTCACCATACCCGGGCGGAATGTATAATGTATATAGGTAATTAGAAAATGCACTATGCCTGTGCCAGGTACCTAACCTATTTCTTTTTTTGCAGATCATAACATTTTGAAATTCTGTCTGAGTTCCTCATTCTTTGTCATGGACAAATCGATGGCAACCATAACTGGAAGAACTCTTGAAGCTACAAATAGAGAGTCATCAAAAGGAAAGGCGAAAATAACATCGCTACCTTCTCTAAGATCGGCCTCGGAAATTTTTTTAGTTGGCCAACCGTCGTCCTCCATCAGTGGTAGCAAATTGCCAACAACACGGCAGGTTTTGCAATACTTCTTCAGTGTTATCCAGTACACTGCTAACAGGAAAGACGCATTCAAAGGAACCGTAAACAACGTCTTAAAGTTTGGGAACATGGCCCGCATTAAAACAATCACAAAGCTCAACTGCGAACGGAAGCTAGAGGCATTGTGGAAAGAGTGGCACTTACTCCAAAAGAGCAGAAAACGAGAAACTGACGCCGGAGGAAAACGGCAGAAGTTTTCGGAGAGTGTGAACAAGCTGTGGGATATCGGAGCATCTGACGCTGTCGAAGATATAAAGAAGAATCGACTGCTGTCCGACAAGGACAAGAAAGAAGACATTGACTTCTACCTCGATCAACGTGGTCCTCGGGTGGCAACGATGAGCGGGAACGATAAAGTTTTCGCTGTAAAAAGAAAGCTACAGGAAGGAAGAAAACGTCCTCGCCAGGAGCCACAAACCTCAAAGTGTGCATACGAAACCGGAGATGAGGCAATGGAGAATGATGATACTGGCATGTCAGGAGAGTCGGAGACAGAACTAGCGTTCCCCCTGCCGAAAGAGCCAAGTGTGTCTGTCAATCTTCCTCGCCGCATCCTTAATGCACCTGCTGTCATGGAAGTGGCTGATCGTTTCCGCATGTCCAATAATCAGGTGCGTATTGTGTATAGTATTCATCGACAGCGTCAGTTTTAAAGTGTCCCGTAACCCACATGTATTCTTGACAGTTTCCTTTCCACTTTCCATTCTCTACATAGGTAGTAAGCATTGTGGCTGCTATCACACGTTCGGCGGATCCACCAGCAGACCTCAATCAGTTCAGCATCTCGAAAGAAACGGCTCGCCGGGGAAGAGTGTCACATCGCCGTGAATTGGCGACGGCTGTGAAGGACTCCTTCACGCCACCGAGGCACACTGTTGTCCACTGGGATGGCAAAATGGTCAAGGTCAGTTGATTTAGTTTTCATAGCTATCAATTTAGTAATGAGATTCATGAAGCATAATGTCAATTAAAAAGAGAACTGAATGTGAACAAAAATAGGTTACTTTACAACCATGAAATTGAAATATATGGCATGTGTTTCAGAACTTCCTTGGAACGGCGGAGCACCGCCAAGCAATTCTCATCTCCGGGGCTCCTCATTGCACAGAAGGAAAGTTGCTGTCAGTCCCAGCTGTTGCTGACGGCACCGGACTGTCGCAGGCGCGGGCAACCATACATGCTCTCGAAGATTGGGGATGTGAGGAGAGCGTCATCGGACTCTGCTTCGACACCACTTCCACCAACACGGGGAGGGTGCAGGGTGCAGTTGTCCGGCTGGAAAACATGCTCGGGCGACCGCTACTCCAGCTGGGATGCCGTCATCACGTCCTAGAGCTTATCGTGGGGGCAGTAGCCGTCACCCTGCTCGGAAGGACTACGGCACCAACTGATCCTTTGTTTCAGCAGTTGAAGAGAAGGTTAGTTCATTTTTTGTGCAAGGTAAAGTTAGGACACACATGATATTCCACTAGTTTATAAAACAGCAAGCCAAACCGGAACTTCAGAGTTTTTCACACAATTTTCTTGTTTATATTTTGAAGATGGGACGAGCTCGATCTCTCGACCTACTGCAAGCTGCAGGTCGAGAATCTGGCGGAGAGTACGTGGCTAATAGAACTCCGGGACGCGGCGGTCAGCTTCCTGAGCACAGCTTCTGGTTTCGTCAGAGACGATTACCGGGAAGTGGCAGAGATCACGCTCCTGGTACTCGGGACACAACCACGCCGTGGCATTCACCTCATGCGCCCAGGAGCCTACCACCACGCAAGATGGATGGCTAAAGTTAGTATTTTCAAACAAAAATAATCTAGAGATAAGTTTAAATGTTATTCAAAGATAAACATTTCATTATAACGCAAACAAAGTAATTGGTAACAATAAACCTGTCTTACTTACAATGGTGCCTATTCTGTTTCAGGTCATCTACTACACAAAACTGCTGATGTTCAGTAGGCAGCTGGAGCTCGACGCCGAGCTGGTCGACAAACTGCACAGGATCGTGGTGTTCATCGCTCTTCTGTACGTACCAGCTTGGTTGGCGGCCCCTGTAGCAGCTGATGCGCCGTTGAATGACCTGGTACTATACCAGCGTTTTCTGAGGTATAGGGCAGTGGACCGCGAGGTGGCAGAAGCGTCACTGGCAGTGATGAGGCGGCACTTCTGGTATCTGAGGCCTCAGACCGTCATCTTCGCTCTATGCAGCAACAAGGTGGATGGCACTGTGAAGCAACAGATGGCAGAGAAGCTGTCCCACCTCCCTGTACCCAAAGACTTCACATACGAGAACGTCTCAGTCGACGAGATGACGCTACTCCCCGACCTGATCGACGAGTCCTCCTGGTTCTTATTTGCAGGTCTGAAGATGTATGGGTCTTCGTGGCTCACCCTGCCAACTGATAAGTGGGACGAGAACGAGGACTTTTGTCGTCTGAAGGATGTGATCTCTAATCTCCAGGTCACCAATGACGTCGCTGAAAGAGGAGTCCAACTGATACAAGACTATGCGAACACGGTCACAAAGGACGAGGCACAGCTGCAGGATCTTCTGCAAGTGGTGGAAAAGAACCGGAAAGAGCTCGGCGACTTCAAGAAGTCATCACTCGCCACGATGACATAGCACAGAGGGACAACGTTGCAGCCAGTGACGTGTGATAGTGGTCAATACAATGCAAAAGTGATTGTTTAAGTTATTGTTTCTTTCTTCCTTATTTGTCTGCTATTTGCTGATTTTTTGAAAAGTATAGGTGATCGTGGTTTTTCCCATTATTTGGCACTATACTAGCACATTGGTATTACCTGTATACAGGCACAACTTTTAAACCGTTAGTCGTATGACATTGTAAGGCACACCAAACGACTTCTCTCATCAAGAGGATTCAGAAAACATCCCTACTTAATGATTTATCTTGATTCAGTAAAAAGTTAAAAAGTACGCATTTTAAAAAAAAAACTAATTTCAAGGTCGAAGCGAGACCCCTAAATATTGATCAATTTTTGTAAAAATGGTACCACTGTGCTAGTATAGTGGGCCACCCTAATATACAAGCCCTGAGCTCGCCCTAGCCGTTCGCCATGGGTATAGAATATTGAAGATACATGAACTGTGGAGGTTTCAGAAGCTACCCAACCTTTTCACACCATATATAAACGCTTTTTTGAAGGATAAAGTAGAAGCTTCAGGATATCCTCGAGGGGTTGATACCGAAGATGAAAAAACGGCTTATATTCAACGTTACCGTGCCCATGAAGGTATACAGCTTGACCGTTCCCAAATTGTTAAGAATCCTGGCAAGCGATTTAGTGCAAATTTGTGCCTAAACAGTCTTTGGGGGAAATTTGCACAGAATACCGGCAAAGGGAACGTTGATTTGGCACAAAGTTAGAGTGAAGTCTGGGATTATGCCAACGCTCCCGATAAAGAGGTTATGGAGATCGTAAATGTAGGTGATACTTACATAATAAAGTACAACATCACCGATCTGGCCACAGATACCTCACGGGTTACAAACATACCTGTAGCCATCTTCACAATGGCTTACGCCCCCATCAAACTTTGGAGTCTTCTGCACTCTCTTGGACAGAGGGTGCTCTACGCTGACACAGATAGCGTGATATTCACAGCGAAGGAGGGTGAATACATGCCTGTTATTGGGGAATTCCTCGGACAGCTAACTGACGAGATCAAGGATGAGTATGGTGATGGTGCATACGCAGACTCGTTTGTGTCAACAGGGCCAAAAGCCTATGGGGTACGGGTGAGGGTAGGGGATGATATGAAGTATATCGTGAAGGCTAAGGGTATCACGCTTAACCATGCGAACCGTAGAGTCGTTAACTTTGACTCGTTGAAGGATCTATTGTGCTTGGAAGATGAGGGTGACCAGCTACCTCAACTAACTGTGGGGACGCACAATTTTCGGGCGCAGAAACTGGGGTGTGTGAAGGAACTTAGGGGCACGAAGGTATGCCGTAACACCTATAGGAAACGTTACCAGGTGCCTGGTACCTATGATACCGTACCCTTTGGCTACCTTAACTCCTTGATTCTATTTATATATATATATATGTGTATTGTTAACGGTATGTCTATTTATCACGTATATTTGCTTCAATTAAGGTTTCATTTTCTCCTTTGCGTGCGTGCGTGTGTATGTGTGTGTGTGTGTGTGTGTGTGTGTGTGTGTGTAGAGTAAAAAGCTAAGCTCCGCCCACTGTAAAATCGGTCACGTGACTCCTGCCACTACCTGAGCATATCTCTATCCCTGCATGCTCAGTTGACCTTTGCATACCCTTGAGCTCAGACGTGTATTCTCCCGCGCAGACGAAAAATAGTAATGGCTACCTTTAATATTGCGCGTTGAACGTTTATGAAGTGGTATTCGGCAAAGTGCCAAGATGTGGTGGATACTGAAAAACTCCCTATTCTCCCCCCCTCCTTTGATACTTTTAAGGCTACATTGAGCCGTGCGAAGGACTTAGATGTTCAAATACTCTACGGGTATTCTGGCGAGGGCATTTTAGGATTTCGTAGTACAAACGATGTATTGAAGTATGCTGTAGACCTAACGTTTATAAAAGCTCACATATACCGCGAAGTAAAACAAACAACACGTTCAAAAGATAAGCAACGGTTATGGATAGTGAGTCTTGTTGATGAGTGGTATGACAAGCGATATTATGTCATGTTACATCATACCGACTACTCGTACCCTCGGTGTAGAGAATGTAAATCTTGTCATCATGGAGAATCTTAAGTATTTTTACCACTATATTAATATATATCATGACGAGTTTTGCAGTGAGATTGTGGCTAACGGTTTGTGTGAGTTTTTAACAGACTTTAGAGACACTTATCGCCTGTTAAACAAAAAGGATAAATATGGGCATATGTTTCTCTCAAATAGTGCACTGGATTGTGAAGATGTTTAGTTTGTGGAAATGAACGTCTGGTGAGTGATAAAACATTAAAGCCGGTATTGCTTCATGTAGAGGAAAATTCTGTTTGTCCAGTATAATGGGCACAAATATTCGAACAAGCCTGTACACGCTTCAGCAGTTTATGGTGTGACTCGCTCCCCCCATCGAGCCGCTCACACGTGTACCTACCCTTCCGAAACACACGAGTTCGAACAAATCCGTACACGTTTCATCAGCGTGACTCACTCCGCCCGTCGATCCGATCCGTCCACCATAGTCCGCTCATAGTCATCTCAGAGCTTGAACCGACTAGACGTGCGAATACGATAGAACTTCCTTTGAGAAGCATTCTCACCGCCGCGTACGATGTGTCCGTGACGAAGTCATTGCGCGTCTTCAGGCGTGAAACCGGCATCATTAACTATGTACTTGAAACGATGTACAGCCAAGGAAACTCTGGTAAACGTAATGTTATTTACTTAAGTGTTGAGGAGATGAATAGTCTTCTTGATAGTTGAGAAGTGGGGAGAGGTCCGTTATAAAATACCTGCAGGTGTAGGTACAAGAAGAGAGCAGATTAGTGATACCCCTCATATGCCGTTGTTTACACGTTGTGTGAAAATAACGATCAGCCATGCATTGATATTCGACTGATGTGGAATAATGCATCTGATAATAACGTTCTTCTCCCTACGCGAAACCGTTTCATCCTCGACAGAATGTTTGAAATTGTCGGATTCCGCAAGCTGAAGCCTATATTAGACGTTCGGTCCGGCTCGAGGGTTCCCAGCTGTGTCAGATGCATGTGCCGTATAAGATTTAGCAGCCGTATTGTGTCCGAGATGTTGAACAAATTTTGTGTGTTATGTGTATTTTGTTTGCTATTTGAGTACATATTCTTTTTTCTCACATTCCTTCTGCTGTCATTTGAGACTTTTCCTTTGTCCTCTGAACTTGTCGGGAGATGATGGTAGTACCACTTTCTCCCGTACTGGCAGGTTCCATATGTCGCGTAGGTCTTGCAAATGTCCGGATGGTAGAATTTGCATTTTCCATCAAATTTGCAGTGACCATTATTGTAGAAGTAGTTGCACAGAGGAGGGTGTTCGTAAATACATTCTCCTCCCTTATATCTGCATATTATTCACATCTTTACATATATTTATTTACTATATTTTCTCCCCATTTTACTTGGGGCCATTGTTTTGGTGGTTTCAGTATTGTTCTTTAGTCTACTGTTTTTGCTATTGATGTTGATGCACTTGTTTGAAAACTTTGGATATGGTTTTCTGCCTCTGTTTCTTCTGTTGGTGCTTCTTTTATTTCTATTATTTCTGCTTTTGCTGTTTTATTTTCCTGTTCTCTTTTCGCAGTTTCGTCTCGTACTATCTTCGTTCCTTCTATTTCTTTTCTCTGTTCACTATTCATACGATCCTCTTTTGCCTTTTCTTCACAGTCTCGTTCATCTTTAAAAACTGTAAACGAGTTTATTTCGATTATGCAGCTTTTGCATAAGAACTTTATTCCGTTCACTTGTTTAGTGCCCGTTATAAGAGAGATTTCTTCGTCGCTCCAATTCAGGCATTGAAATTCGACTAAGTTCTGGCAAAGATCACAGCGAATTGTTTTTGATTCATCTGTTTCTTTTTTACAGTATCCACAGGGTTGTATGAATTGATTTATCATTGCCATGTTTCTAATAGTATGTAAATGATTGTGCTCGAAATATTAACTCAAAATGGTAATTTATTAGGTGAGGTATTTGACTCGACTTTAGAAATGAGGGAGGGAACGTTTTTCCGTTATTCCGTGGGGTGGGGGATGGGGGATGTGGCACGCTGTAGGTTCTCACTGAATGGTGCCCTGGAGTGTACCACGGGGGATGCCTGAGGGGTATTGCCTTTTGATGGGCAGTTAGATTTCCTAAGAGAGAAAACACTCGAAATAGATTGTATAGATTAAGTTGCTTTAATCTTATTTGCTTTATTTCAACAAACGCCGCTATTTCACCACTTAAATAGGCATACGACTGTGTTCACTGAATATTCAGTCAAAATTTGGCACTACTTAAAAAGGATTAACTGCTGGATTTTTATTGTAATATCACTTTTATTCGGACTTTCCAACGAAACACGTGTAACTATCACATTGGGCAGGAAAAAAATGTGTGTATATATATATATATTATATATATATATATATATATATATATATATATAATATATATATATGAGCGGTTTAAGGGTAGTAGAAAAATACACAGATAAGAGATGGAGTTATATTCCGTTACGTTTCGGCACAAAGCCTTGCTCACACAGAATGACAACGAGTTAAACACACAATATTCAAATGCAGACGATTTTTCCCAAACCTACTGCACGAACACTCGTGGCTTCACCTGATTGGCTCGTTACCGTTGATGTTCCTCAGCCCCGCCCCTTTCTGCTAACTTTACCATAATTTTTCCCGTTATTTTGGCTAAACACATAAATCCCTCTCTGTAATTTATCACTTTTCCTGACGTTATATAAGCAGCTTCAATTGCTTTCTTCATCCCCTTATCTAGTCCTTTATGAATGATCTTAGCGTCTTGCCAGTTCGACAGGTGACCGTACCTACCTGCGTGCAAGACGTGTGAGTTAGATGTTTGATGTAGACACATGTCTGTTCTATATTCATATAGTCTCTTGGGTAAGCCACGCCCTGACTCCCCATAATAAACGGCAGAACAGTGGAATCTCGTAAACTACAATATGTTCATTAATACGCTCATTTTGTTTCGTCCTCACCATATCGCCTATCTTTATCCTGAAGAATTAGCTATATAAACTCCCGCTCCTCTTAAGAATTTATCGATAATTTTGGCTCCTCTTGAATGCGGAACCGTTATATACTCTTTATCTACATTATTTTCAATCTCACCTCCACGCCGTTCTGATATACTAACTATTTTTTCTTTAGTTTAACTATTAATCCTTCGGGATAATCTAACTTCC
Source organism: Bathynomus jamesi (assembly GCA_023014485.1). NCBI lineage: Eukaryota > Metazoa > Arthropoda > Malacostraca > Isopoda > Cirolanidae > Bathynomus > Bathynomus jamesi. The sequence goes on from JAJOZX010000001.1 coordinate 3,956,129, forward strand.
CTGATGTATTCAAATTCATTCATCAGATACTCCTCACTACATATTCTAATAGCTCTTAGGTAGAATCCAATCAACACACCTGTCTTAGTCCTTTCACTATGAGCAGACAAATAGTGAACAAAGTCGTGTTTGTAGGCTTCCTGTAAACTGAAAATTTGGCACTTTCACCCGATCTCCAAGTCATTGCGTCTAAAAATGCCACTTTTCCATTCGCTTCTTCCTCTACCGTAAACTGTATATGACCATCCACATCATTCAACATTCTTCCCATTTATCGTAATAAATCTGTTCGTCTCCAAGGTTTCCATATGGAGACGAGCCATGACAGCGCTGAGTGGTGAGCCCATGGCCAGGCCTCTGTGTTGCCTATACTCTTCACCTTGAAATGTAAATGCACCAAATTTCACAAAAAAATCAGTTCCATGTAATCCTCCCTTGTTACCGGAAGAACACTGTCTCCGATGTTTTCTATCGCTCTTCTGACGACCTGTAATGCTCCTTCCACCGGAACATTTGTGAATAATGCTTCAACATCAAAGCTTGCTCGTGAAAATTAATGTTCTTTAGCCTCTGTAATAAGTCAGAAGAGTTCTTTAAATAAGCCTTACTTATTGACCCAAGTTTGGCTGAAAGCGGCTTAGCTAGTTTCTTGGCCAGCCTATGAGGCGCGCTACCGATACCAGATGTTATTGGTCTCATCGGTATGCCAGGCTTATGTACTTTTGGTAGGCCTCTCATTCTCGGCGCGCGGGGGATTCTTCCAGTAAACTTATTAGCTTTCTTCCCCTCTCTGACCTGTTCAACACTTTCCTCACCTCCCGTTTGAATCGTTTTGCCTCATCTACCGCATATTCTGTAGGTCTCCTCTCGCATAGCGTTATTCAATAAATCCATCATTTTGTTTATATCGTCCACTTTATTCATCACAATTAACCCCCTCCCCTGCGCGACAAAAGGGGGGTTAATTGTGATGAATGAATCTTTCGTTGAAATAGGGGCAGGGGACAGCGAATACAAAGTATGCACAGGCCACAATTTTGCCTAAGGCCGGCACTGGTAATGCACACAATTTTCACTGACCATAGCCTAATCAATATGCAATTAAAGATACCAACCTGGAGTTTAAATATGTATCCCCGAGAGTCAGAAGGAATGTCTGAAGGTTTAAACATAAATTCAAAGAAAGTAGACTGGGAAAGTGTAAATGAAAATTTAAACAAATTACAGTAAATTGGGAACTGCTACTTTACGAGAAGACTCCAGAAGAAATACTATCTCTAGTAGAAAATGAAAATAAACCTACATTGCTGAAACATGTTCTGAAGAGACAAAAGAAAACGTAGCAAGATCAAAGGAAAAGTCAGGACATTATTTAGACAACGGAAACAAACTATAGCAAAACACCACAGATGCAGAACTGAAGCAAAGAGACTCAAACTTGAGAAAAAAATACTATTACAATAGAAACTGACGTAAAACAAATATTCATCCAAAAGACAAACGAGGAGGAAAAGAAAGTAGTAGAAAAAAATAACAGTGGTCAACAATTTTTTTAAAAGATTCTGTTAATTTTTATGCGATGATTTCAGATAAACTAGTGAAAAAAATTCCATGACGTCATATTTCATAGTTATGTCATCATCATTTACAGACATGTTATAGTGTATTATGTATGTACGTTCTTGCCAAGTATGTAATTTTCCATATATACCTCTGATATAAAAAAATACTCAGTGTCTTCGTAGGGTAATTCCAAAAGATAAGTATAAATATTCATCAGTATTAAATTTATTTTCAGCGACAAAATTTTGTACGTGAACTGTAGGTAACCCTTTTCTACATGCATTATACAGTATACACATACAAATGTCTTTTTCTCTTGTATTCTGAGTCTGTCTGTCTGTCTGTCTGTCTGTCTGTCTGTCTCTCTCTCTCTCTTCTCTCTCTCTCTCTCTCTCTCTCTCTCTGTGCAAACTAGAAGTAGTCGTCCATCATTCCTAGGTTCCATCTACCTTGATAATGCTGCTCCATCATAGAAATGTCCTGATTCAATCATTCGCCATATTCATTACTGACAGCGCTCAAGTATTCAGAGAAAAAGTCTAAATGAGAGTGCAAAAAGTAAATCTTGAGAGACATTGTGCAGCCCATACGTTTATAGTTATCAAGTTGGTTTGATACTATTTTCTCGTACATATCTTCTTTCCTATTTCCTGAGAATCCCTTCACAACTTTCTTGAAGGACTGCCAACCAGCTAACTTAGCATCTGTCAACTTGGTGTCGAATCTGGAATTAGCTGTGACCTCTCTGATCTGTGGTCCAACAAAGATTCCCTCTTTCAGTTTAGTTTCACTGATTTATGGAAATTTCTCCTTCAAGTAACTGAAACCGTCTCCTTCTCTGTCCAAAGCTTTGAAAAAATTCTTCATTAGGTCATGTTTGATGTTTAAAGGTAGGAGAAAAACCTTTCTGGAATCCACTAATGGAGCCTGCTTCACATTTTTCTATCCAGGAACAAATTTTTCTACTGCAGGCTGCTGTTTCACTGAAGAGTGCATGGCAGTATCTCGACTGTCCTAAAGGCAAGGAAAACAACAGTGTTTTGGCTTTCAAATCAGCACAAATGTTCCATCGATGTTCATTGTATTTAATAGCATTGAGAAGCAATGCCATACTGTCGTAAGTTTCTTCCATGCCAACAGCGTGATCTAAGGGGATAGAATGTTTCTTGTTTCCGTTATGCAGCAAGACTGCCTTCAAGCTGACTTTTAAAGAATCAATGAACAGATGCCATTCACTAGGATGATACTCAAAACCTAAGTCCTGCATAAGACCATTTATATTTGTACAAACACATATGGAATCTTGCATCTCAAAGAACGTGGAAAGTAACTGGTTGCTGCTCCTGAACAGAGAAATTCTTGTTCCTTCAGCTCAAAGGTTCCATTGCTGCAGCCTCAATCCAAAAAACTCAGCCTTTCGTTCTGACAGGTTTGAATCGCGCACCAAGTCATAGCGCTCCTTTTAATTAATGAGGTGTGGCGTTTTATCGTCTCCTGCCTTGAGATGGTATGTGCTATCTTCTGCTGCTGAATCCAAGTCTTCGCCAGCTGATGCCACGTTCTCATCATCTTGTTCCTTCCATTTTGCTGGCGGAGTTCGAACCGGTAGTCCCTCACCATGCGGAACAGGCTTGATGGCAGAAGCAATGTCAGGATATTAAATAAGGTGTTTACTTTTACTTAAGAACCCCGTTGTTGTAGTCAGGCAGAAATAGTAGTGAGTGGTGTGGTTTTTTTTGTTCCGTCCGTCCGTAAATAACATGGGGTGTCACTTATCGTTTAGCCATTGGCCTACGTTTGTCGCACATGACACACAACATACATGCGAAGCCCAACTTTTATCCTGATCTCCAAGTTTACATCCAAGTAAAAATAGTAAGCAATTTTTACTTTAGTAAAATAGTTTTTTGTTGTGCTTTTGTGGTGAATTTTCCGCACACATAGCAAAACATTTTCACATTATTCACACAGCCACAGATTCGAAACATTACAAAATGACATTGAAACATTATTTAAGTGGGTGGAAGACAGCAATATAAAGTATATATAGCGTATACATACATTATACTTACTTTATGTTACTTTATGCGAGTTCGAACGACGGTTCAGGTTCGATCTGAGCGTTTGAGGAGACAGACAATATATATATATATATATATATATATATATATATATATATAGATATATGTATATGTGTGTGTGTATATATATATATATATATATATATATATATATATATATATATATATATACACAGTAGTGTAAGCCAGGTTCTCAGATTTCAGAAGTACAAAAACAAATTCAGTACTACTTCGTTGCTGTAGACCTATAGTTCAGACGGCTAAACTGTATTAACTGTAATTCAAGTTAATATTATGTCTGTAAAATAAAACTTAAGATATGCTAGCATCAAATTTATGTATCAGCTCATATTATTTCTATGCGTAAAGGGAAACAAAAAAGCCACACTATGGGACCTTAAGGAAGAGAAATAATGAACTAACTGACGATCTAAAAGAAATATATGTAACACTGAGAGCCCAGTATGAATCAGTTTTCAGTACCCCAAAAAGTGACAAAGCGATACCCGATATAGACGCATTCTTTGAAGAGAAATTGCAAGGAGAGTATATAACAGACTTTGATTTTACCCCATAAAATGTAGCGAGAGCTATAGGACAAATGAAATCGTATTCAGCTGCAAGTCCGGACAATTGGAACGCATTATTTATTAAAAATTGTAAAAACGAAATAGCTACACCTTTGTGAAAAACTGTATAGGGCATTGGGTTGATTGCCTGTTACCCTCATCCGTTGGAAATGTCCAGCAGATTTCAGTGGAGAGTGAACGACAAAAGCCCTATATATTTTCGTTAGAGAGTTATGAATATGTAGGTCTTTAAAGGACCTCTTTATATTTAATTGTTTATGGTAATTTTAGCGTCGGGATTTTAGACGCCCTAGAATGAAAATGAAAATGAAATTACCTCACCTTAATTTTGATGGATCATAGTTTACTTCGATGTTGGGCGTTACGATCTTTTTCGGTGTAGGGCCGCCACGATGGAGTTACACGACGAATTAACACTTTGTTACTAATATAGGCAATCACTAATTTACCCCTGAAGGAATAGGCCTACCCTTTTATAGTCATTAGGTTTTATATTATAAGGAATTCACACAGAACTTTAGGGAGGACTTTAGACATCCTCCCGTTTAAAGCGTTTACTGTAACATAAACAGCCCTGAGACTATTCCTTTAATATATCTTCATATTTCTGTAAAATTGCTGATTTTGCAAAGGTTGTGACTCTTTCTCCCTTGTTTTTGCATGGGTTAGCGAATGGAAGATTTCGTTTCACGTGAAATAAATGAAGGTTTCACGTGGTTATGCAGACCGACGCCTACATACGGTTTCCATGTATGTATGGCAATCATTTCATTCCCATTAGGCTATGTCAACAATCCCGAGCCAATTTTGTATAGATAATTAATTCAATTAATTAATAATTTATATTTAATTATAAAATAAAGGTATCACATACGATACCATGTTGTGGTTTTTCCATATACTGGGGGGGGGCCGGAGAAAAATTTGTTATAGATCAAATTTTTTGATAAACTGTGTTTTAAACCATGTGAAATGGATTGAAAAGAATGAAATAGGAATTTAGGAAGAGAAAGGTTACTCAAGACCTATTTAAATATAAAAGTTCAAGAGGTTAGCTTCTCAAGTTTGGTTAAAGTTATTTCAATCAGTTCGACTCCCCTTAGGTATAGGAAATTTATGTTATTAAAGTAAAGTTATTAACTTTTGCTCATTATTTATCTGTGTAAATTTTATGTCACCAATTTTTAAATGCTGGTTTACTAATGTTGTTTTGGAGTTTCGTCATGTTTTGTTTTGTTAATGATTTATGTTTTAATTAAAATGACTTCTACGTTGGTGAGTTAATTGAAATGTACTGTACTTCCATGTTATGTTGTTTGGTTGAAAGAGTTTGTACTGTATTCAAACCTCCTACCACTTCAGACTAGTCAATACCCGTAGTTTTAGTGGAGTAAATGTTACTCCTCCACAGGTAGATCTGGAGGGCTTGGGGCTTTGAATCCTGTACTGTTTTTATGCTGTTTGGTCTCTGGCCATGAGAGGCCATAAAACCCTTGTAATAGTTTGGGCTGTGGCCAAGGGGAGGCCACAAAACCCTTGTAATAGTTTGGGTTGTGGCCAAGGTGAGGCCACAAAACCCTTAATAGTTTGGTCTGTGGCCATGGAAGGCCACAAGAACCTTGTTATAGTTTGGGTTGTGGCCATGGTAGGCCAAAAACCCTTGTAATAGTTTGGGTTGTGGCCAAGGTAGGCCACAAAACCCTTGTAATTGTTTGGGCTGTGGCAAAGGGGAGGCCACAAAACCCTTAATTGTTTGGGTTGTGGCCAAGGTAGGCCACAAAACCCTTGTAATTGTTTGGGCTGTGGCCAAGGGGAGGCCACAAAACCCTTGTAATTGTTTGGGTTGTGGCCAAGGTAGGCCACAAAACCCTTGTAATAGTTTGGTCTGTGGCCATGGAAGGCCACAAGAACCTTGTTATAATTTGGGTTGTGGCCATGGTAGGCCAAAAACCCTTGTAATAGTTTGGGTTGTGGCCAAGGTAGGCCACAAAACCCTTGTAATTGTTTGGGCTGTGGCCAAGGGGAGGCCACAAAACCCTTGTAATTGTTTGGGTTGTGGCCAAGGTAGGCCACAAAACCCTTGTAATAGTTTGGTTGTGGCCATGGAAGGCCACAAAACCTTGTTATAATTTGGGTTGTGGCCAAGGTAGGCCAAAAACCCTTGTAATAGTTTGGGTTGTGGCCAAGGTAGGCCACAAAACCCTTGTAATTGTTTGGGCTGTGGCCAAGGGGAGGCCACAAAACCCTTAATTGTTTGGGTTGTGGCCAAGGTAGGCCACAAAACCCTTGTAATTGTTTGGGCTGTGGCCAAGGGGAGGCCACAAAACCCTTGTAATTGTTTGGGTTGTGGCCAAGGTAGGCCACAAAACCCTTAATTGTTTGGGCTGTGGCCAAGGGGAGGCCACAAAACCCTTAATTGTTTGGGTTGTGGCCAAGGGGAGGCCACAAAACCCTTGTAATTGTTTGGGCTGTGGCCAAGGGGAGGCCACAAAACCCTTGTAATTGTTTGGGTTGTGGCCAAGGTAGGCCACAAAACCCTTGTGATTGTAATAGTTTGAGCTGTGGCCAAGGAAAGGCCACAAAACCCTTGTAATAGTAATAGTTTGAGCTGTGGCCAAGGAAAGGCCACAAAACCCTTGTAGGATTACCTATAATTAATTTGCGTTTTATTTGTTATTCCATTTTTGTTTTTCCTCACTTTTTAATATAAAAGGTGTAGCATTTTATAAAGTCCTCACTCTTTCCAAAATGAAAGGGTGTTGCAATTTAATTTATTTTCCATAGGAAATATTACAATGTTTTGTATATATTTATATACTGTATGTATAATTTTAATTTTGTGATGTTACAGTTCTGCACTTAATTTTTGTGATGTTACAGTTCTGCACTTAATTTTTGTGATGTTACAGTTCTGCACTTAATTTTTGTGATGTTACAGTTCTGCACTTAATTTTTGTGATGTTACAGTTCTGCACTTAATTTTTGTGATGTTACAGTTCTGCACTTAATTTTTGTGATGTTACAGTTCTGCACTTAATTTTTGTGATGTTAATGAGTCTTATAAGTTAAATTGCTGAAATAAATTTTATAACCTACACCACAGGTTGAATTATAAATTTAGTGTTTTTAGTTAGAATAGGCCTTGAGTGTAAAGAGTAGGGTCTACTTTGTGAGGTAGGCTTCGTAATTTATTATTATTTATATGTAATGAAAAAGCCAAACATGGAATAAATTCTGTTCAGATGTCAAAATGTTTGGTAAGGCGTAATTTTATTATTTGTTTGTTTTAATTCTGTTTTGTTATTTTATTCAAGGTTAAGGTTTTCACAGCAAATAACCCTTCCCCACATACGGACCACCATGTGAAAAACTGTATAGGGCATTGGGTTGATTGCCTGTTACCCTCATCCGTTGGAAATGTCCAGCAGATTTCAGTGGAGAGTGAACGACAAAAGCCCTATATATTTTCGTTAGAGAGTTATGAATATGTAGGTCTTTAAAGGACCTCTTTATATTTAATTGTTTATGGTAATTTTAGCGTCGGGATTTTAGACGCCCTAGAATGAAAATGAAAATGAAATTACCTCACCTTAATTTTGATGGATCATAGTTTACTTCGATGTTGGGCGTTACGATCTTTTTCGGTGTAGGGCCGCCACGATGGAGTTACACGACGAATTAACACTTTGTTACTAATATAGGCAATCACTAATTTACCCCTGAAGGAATAGGCCTACCCTTTTATAGTCATTAGGTTTTATATTATAAGGAATTCACACAGAACTTTAGGGAGGACTTTAGACATCCTCCCGTTTAAAGCGTTTACTGTAACATAAACAGCCCTGAGACTATTCCTTTAATATATCTTCATATTTCTGTATAAATTGCTGATTTTGCAAAGGTTGTTGACTCTTTCTCCCTTGTTTTTGCATGGGTTAGCGAATGGAAGATTTCGTTTCACGTGAAATAAATGAAGGTTTCACGTGGTTATGCAGACCGACGCCTACATACGGTTTCCATGTATGTATGGCAATCATTTCATTCCCATTAGGCTATGTCAACAATCCCGAGCCAATTTTGTATAGATAATTAATTCAATTAATTAATAATTTATATTTAATTATAAAATAAAGGTATCACATACGATACCATGTTGTGGTTTTTCCATACCTTCATACTGGATATGGAGAAGATCCCTCGACACTGGGGAAATATCGAGCACCTTCAAAAGAGCAAACATTGCCGCTATATATAAAGGAGGAGATAGATCTCAAGCAAAGAACCAGTGTCATTCACGTCCCACCTAACCAAAGTATTTGAAAAAATAGTTAGAGAGAAAATCTACAATTTTTTGGAGACACTGGAAAGATTCACAGAAAATCAGCACGGATTCCGATCAGGAAGATCATGCCTATCACAACTAATAGAACACTATATCAATATCCTAGATGCACTGGAAGGAAGTGACAACTATGATGTCATATACACGGATTTTGCTAAAGCTTTCGACAAATGTGTTCATGGTATAATAGCACATAAAATGAAATATATAGGAAAAACAGGCAAAGTGGGAAAATGGATCTACAACTTCCTCAGAGAACGTTTACAGGTCGTCAGAATTTAAGATATATCATCATCAGAATCGGAAGTACGCAGTTCAGTACCACAAGATACAGTACTGGACCCCACTCCTGTTCATTATCATGCTAACAGATATAGACAATGAAGTAAACACCAGCAGTATAGTAACATCCTTTGCAGACGATACAAAGATCGAGCAGAAAAATCAGCGATGTAAATGAAGTGGAGGGTTTACAGAGGGATACGAACAAAATGTACAAATAGTCAGAAGACGACAACATGACATTTAACACCGATAAATTTCAGCTCTTGAGATATGGTAGAAATGAGGAACTTAGAGTACATATTATACCCTACCCCAGATAGACGTGGAAATTCAGAGAAGCACGAAAGCGTTCGATCCAGGAAATAATGACCGAGGATGTGAAATTCGAATCATAAAATCAGATAACGGTAAATATAGCAACAAAGCAACTCGCTCTTCCACCAAGCCAGGCCTAGAGGATGGACAACCAGCTTGACGTTTGTGTGAAGAGAGACCATCACGGAACATCAACGAGGTTAACGAGGAGATACATAAAGAATATATATATATTTACTTTGTGAGTTCGAACGATGGTTCATGGTCGACCAATTGACGACCTCTCTGTAGCATCCCGCCTCATTTATATATACATATATATATATATATACATACACTAAAGAAAGAACTTAGGGAATAAAATAAAATAAAAATAGTAATACTTTATGAATGAAATTTATGCATACCCATTCTTCACAAGCAGTCAGAGACGGCTTTTCAGAGAGGCATGGGAGGCCGGACCTCCTCTCTTTCTATCACTATAAACCATGAAAGAGGATTTTATTGATAGTATTAATTCTACACGATTGTGACATGCCGAAAGTATGGTATCTAACATTTTGTAATCTATTCTATTTATATCGCATATATTATAGGCAATTTTAGGCCTTACTACTGTACCTGACCAGCAACCGTCACTGGTAGGGGTTGGTAAGGGTTAAGAATGTTAGAATTTGAATACACACGCATATGAGCGTGTAACGACATAGTATGAGTCTTAACAAACAATCGTACGATGCTAGAAAAATAAAGAAATAGATAAATAAAAATAAAAATGTAGACGGAAACGGAACGACTTGAGAATCTCCCCATCAAGACCTACTTAGTAATTTGTGAGTTATACAACTATTAGTTTCTGGTAAAATGTCGGCTTCATGCTCTTTTACAATGTATATTTGAGAATAAAGGGGAATCATTCTAGCCTAAATGCTCAAAAGCTGCACAACAGAGATCACTCCTACAAACAGATGACATGTTTGTAGCGTCCTAAATTACAGACAAACAGGAGCCCCCAAATAAAAGTTCATATACTTCACGCTCGTAGAACCATTTAGTTTTTATAATGCCAATATACTGTATGAATGATATTTTATCAACCTATTTTCGCGATTGTTTCTCTTTTTCCCTAAACACATCCACGTGTATAGCTATATGATATGACAATAATTTTACAAAATAGCTGCTAATTATAAGCCATGAAAAATTCAATAACGTTAAACATGTATGAAATACTTCTCAAACTTTGAGTTTTTAAACATTGTGCAGTACTTATGTATTATCGGGACGACCAAACTGTTTATTTTGTGTTTTTGCTCTCGTCATTTTCGTTTAAACTAACGAAAATATCACAACTTAACCTAACCAATCATCAAGGGCGTACAGTTGACTTAACCTGGCATTCAATTAACCTAACCGGACATTCAGCAACTTGTCTTATGTATATCATATCATATTATATTATATTATATTATCCACAATGAATAAAATCGCTTTAAACGAAAAATGTGTTTTTCGTAGGTAGTCCCGATAATACTAGATGAAGACAAAGCACTGGATGTTTTTATCAATTACGGCGTTATTCTCTCATCCTCAACTTGCCCGAAATGTGACAGTGAGTGCCTAATACGAAAAGATCAGAAGATATTTAGGTGAAATAACAAATATTAACCTGTTAGGTTAATTGAATACCATGTTAGGTCAACTGAATGCCCGGTTAAGTCAACTGAGTGGCCGGTTAGGTCAACTGAATGCCCGGTTAGGTCAACTGTACGCCCCTGATGATTGGTTAGGTTAAGTTGTGATATTTTCTTTAGTTTAAACGAAAATGACGAGAGCAAAAATACATAATAAAGAGTTTGGTAGTCCCGATAATACGTAAGTACCCATTGTGCTTCATGGCATCATGCATCTTCCACAACACACACACACACACACACACACACACACACATTGAATGCGATTTCATTTGTCCTATAGCTCTCGCTACATTTTATGGGGTAAAATCAAAGTCTGTTATACACTCTCCTTGCAATTTCTCTTCAAAGAATGCGTCTTTGTCGGGTATCGCTTTGTCACTTTTTGGGGTACTGAAAACTGATTCATACTGGGCTATCAATGTTACAGATATTTCTTTTAGATCGTCAGTTAGTACATTATTTCTCTTCTTTAAGGTCCCGATAGCGTCGCTTGTTGTTGTTTCCCTTTTCGCATAGAAGTAATTTGGATTTTCCTTTATTCTTATATATATATATATATGAAAATTATTTCACGAAAGTAACAAGTGAAGAATATTTATAATGAAAAGAACCACGAAGGAAAAGGAAACACAGAATGGTGCTCAAGCGCTTTCGGCTAATCGTTATTTTCATTATATATATATATATATATATATATATATATATATATATATATATATATATGCTGCAAACCCACAAGGAAGAAGAAAAAAAAACGATTCCAAGGCCTTTCGTGTATTCAAAGCTACACCTCGTCAGGGAATGAAGATAAACGGCGAGATACCCGTAAATATATACAATGTACAGGAAAAACAAAACAATTAGCACATACTTAACAAGGGTTAATGAGAGGCAAAAGAAATTTTAACATGATATCGTCAATTTTATACGTCCCCGCACCGTTATTGAAATTGCTTTTAAAATGAATAAATACACATTCTAGAATATTTCGTTCTATTATATCTCTGTTTTTAACAAGCGCTTTAGAACTACCCCACTTGATGCTATGGTTACATCTATACATATGGTTAAATAAAGCATTGGAAGTATTAGCTGTTCTACAAGCATATTTATGCTGTTTTACCCTAATATCTAACGTTTTACCGGTTTGGCCTATATATACTGAGTTACATTGTGTACATCCGATCGAATACACACAACCAAAAACATTATCAGGGCTATTCTTTATTAGGCGTGATTTAACAGTATTATTATACTTAAAGATTACATTAATGCCAATTGCTTTAAGTACAGTTGGAAGGTATTGAAAATTAACATGGTAAGGTAGGCTAAGGATATTTTACGCTGAAATTCCTTTACAATTACATTATTATAATACCTATTCTTGTAATTGTAAAGGAATTTCAGCGTAAAAATATCCTTAGCCTACCTTACCATGTTAATTTTCAATACCTTCCAACTGTACTTAAAGCAATTGGCATTAATGTAATCTTTAAGTATAATAATACTGTTAAATCACGCCTAATAAAGAATAGCCCTGATAATGTTGTTGGTTGTGTGTATTCGATCGGATGTACACAATGTAACTCAGTATATATAGGCCAAACCGGTAAAACGTTAGATATTAGGGTAAAACAGCATAAATATGCTTGTAGAACAGCTAATACTTCCAATGCTTTATTTAACCATATGTATAGATGTAACCATAGCATCAAGTGGGGTAGTTCTAAAGCGCTTGTTAAAAACAGAGATATAATAGAACGAAATATTCTAGAATGTGCATTTATTCATTTTAAAAGCAATTTCAATAACAGTGCGGGGACGTATAAAATTGACGATATCATGTTAAAATTTCTTTTGCCTCTCATTAACCTTTGTTAAGTATGTGCTAATTGTTTTGTTTTTCCTGTACATTGTATATATTTATGGGTATCTCGCCGTTTATCTTCATTCCCTGACGAGGTGTAGCTTTGAATACACAAAAGGACTTGGAATCGTTTTTTTTTTTTTTTTTTTGCAGCATTTATTCATTTCACGTGTTTTATTGTGAAATTCATCCCATACATATATATATATATATATATATATATCGCAACCTCTTAGCAGCTCCGTGTATTGGTCTATCTTCATACACAGCCAATGCTGGGGACGTTGCTTCTAGGCCTGGTGAAAGAGCGAATTGTTCTCTTGCACTCTCTGCCACGCATAGCCAGGTACACCGCGCTCATCTGGTACCGTACTGGGCCAAGCATCTAGTCTTCTTTTAAAGACTTTAACTTTTTGCCTGCTGTGGCGCTCTGAGATTCTTTGGAGGCTGGTTAAAAATTCTTGGCTCCCTGACAACCAAGTTATTTTCCTTTAGTGTTGAATAGACCCAATGCCTCTCCCTTATTTTTAGGACATTACACTCTCTCTCTCTCTCTCTCTCTCTCTCTCTCTCTCTCTCTCTCTATATATATATATATATATATATATGGCAGAAAACCACAATCCTAAAGAATGGAGTCTTTTTATCGATTCATCAAAGTTGAGTTTGAAATCTGTACTATCGCACAACGGTAATATATATCCTTCGGCTTCGGTTGCACATAAAATTCATATGAATGAATTATGTAACAATATGCAGTTACTTTTGAAACATATTGTCTATGAAAAACACTCCTGACATATCTGTTGTGATCTGAAAGTGATTGCACTTCTCTTTGGTTTAGAGTTTGGATACACAAAGTTCTCTTGTTTCTTCTACAAGTGGGTCAACAGAGTTAAAGAGGGTCATGATGCACAGAAAGTGTCCACTTCGACAAAATTTGGTTCCAGGACAGAAAACTGCTGCCCATCAAGCCATGGTCTATCCTGCAAAAGTGTTTTCATCACCTCTCCATATCAAACTTGGTTTGATGAAAAATTTTTGTAAAGCCAAAAACTGTTCCCCTGATGGAGCAAATGCATATTACTTACCAATCACTGGGGTGTAACATGCCTTTAAAAAGTGCTGATCCTGCACTCCCACCTCATCAAGACCTGGGCGGTGTCAACGAATGGCATAGTGAAAGATATCATCAGAATATTTCAGCCATGGAAATGTTGAGTTTGAAATCCTGCTGATGAAAGTAAAGCTCAGTAAACTAATGAAAAATTATACTAATCGGCAAGTGCGGTATATATACGTATTAAGGGCTGTCTTGTTGAAAACAAGTGAGATTTCAAATTAAAACAGGGCATGTTTGGCAGTATGTATATATATATTATATATATATATGAAAATTATTTCACGAAAGTAACACGTGAAAAATATTTATGATGAATAAAACCACGAAGGAAAGGAAACACAAAATGGTTTCCTTCGTGGTTTTATTCATCATATATATATATATATACACACACACACATATATATATGTGTGTATAATATATGTATATATATATATATATATATATATATATATATATATATATATATATATATATATTATATATATATATATATATATATATATATTGTCTATATTAAGTTGAATATGGCTCACAATCTTTGAAAGCATTTTGTAATTTTGGACCATATTTACAAAGGACATATATATATATATATAATATATATATATATATATATTTATTTATTTATTTATTTGGGCACAATTATGATAGAAATATGAAAACTAACATATTGATATGAAGGAATAAAAAAAACCACCTTATTAAAGGAACTAAAAACACTAGTGTGTTTTATAGGATAACTAGTGGGCCAAATTGTCCACCACTATATACATATAAGGGGTTCCAAAAAACCTTAGCCCCCCCCCCCCCCCATTTGCAGCTTACATGTTTATTTATATCGAAATAGTTTTTAGTGATTATAAAAATATATAAAATTCTTTATTTATTGCAGGTATTAAAATTACTCTAGCTGATAAAGTGATAATATAATGGCTTCTCAATTAATTGGTGATTCGGAGAGACAACGTGTGATAGATCGCATACGAGCAATAACATTTCGGGAAGCTCGTGATGCTCGAGCCCCCTTTATAACACGTTCATGGGTTGCCAGAAAGTTGCGAAGAAGTGAGAACTTCGTCAAAAGAAATTGGAATAAAACTTTGGATGACTGTGAAATGGATACAACCAAATCTGGGCGCCCAAATTTGCCACTCTCTCAGGAAACAAAGGACATCATTGAAAGCGGTACGCGTAAGCGGAAAAACAGCTGTGCTAAACTTTCTAGAGAGATCGAAGTGTTGAGAGGAAAGGTCGTTAGTGGTGAGATCATTCGACTGTACCGTTATAGGCAAGGTTTAAAGCCTTAGCATGAACTTCCAAAGCCAAGAAAAACTCAACTTAACATCGATGACAGAATGTGGTTTGCCCATTATCTTGAAGATTGGGATGTGGATGATTTCATGCATTTAGCTGTCTCCGATGAATTTTTTGTTTACGTAACACGTCGGCCTAACTACCAAAATGATCGAGTGTGGGCCACAACACCAGATGAAATCGATGACATTGAACATTATCGCGAATTATTAAAAAGTCCAGACTGTGTTGGTGTATTTGTTTTTTCACTGCAAAGAAGCTCATGTGGGTGCTGAAGCCAAATGGTCAGAGTTGGGATGGACAGTATTTTCGTGATATTATTCTATCACAGCATGTCATTCCTTTTCTAAGAAACCCAAACAATGTTATGGATGTCGATCAGGTCACACTTCTGCACGATAAGGCCCCCTGCTTTAAGGCATTAGCTACTCAACAGTTGTTGCGGAACCATGAGATCGATTTCTTTGGAAATGAAGAATGGCCAGGAAATTCTACTGACCTGAACGTCTGTGAACACATTGGATCACTCATAAAGGACAAGGTTGAATGTCTCTTGTTTCAAGACCCTGCAGCAAATCAATTTTCGAAGGATACAATGACGCAACACATTGAAACTGTTTTAGCAAATTTACGTAACGATCAAGATTTATTCACGTCACTTTTGGCAAACTACCCAAAGCGAATTCAGGCTGTCTTGGAAGCCAATGGCGGGAACACCAAGTTTTAATTGTTTCTCATTAAATGCAGGATTAAATTCTCTTTTGTAAGGTATGTTTAGTTTTACTGTACCTCTAATGGTTTAGGCCATGGGCGAGGGGCTAAGGTTTATTGGAGCCCCTATGCTAAAAATAGGCATGCAATATTTCAGATTGGCTGCGTACCACATTTTTGTATTATTCGTAAGCTTCTGAATAAGATTTTTTAAGCTCAGCTTTAAAATACATTGTTCCGTTTTGTTTGTAGCAATATATAACGAAGAAGATGTACACCGATTTAAGGGGTGACGGTATGAATTCAATATTGAAAATGGGGGCCAATATTATTATTATCAATGAACTATCTTGTATCAATTGCTGCATCTAGGGTGCTTCGCCCCTTTCTAATTTTGAATACGATTTTTTAATAAAAATTACTTTTTCTTATGCGTTCTTACCACGAATTTTGCAGCATGTTTATTTTTCACCATTTAAAAAGTCATGACGCATGATGTTTTTAAAATCTAAAGCAGCTAAACTGTTATATTGTTATAATGTTTCAGACCAATAAAGACCCTAGAATACACTCATGGCTGGTCTACCTAACTGGGTTTGTAATTGTCTATTGCGCATGTGCTCCGTGTTGTCGGAGGGAATCTACAATTTTACACAGAATTTGTTGTAAGTAATGAGCTGATACATAAGTTTCATGCTAGCATAACTTCAGTTTTATTTTACAGATATAATATAAACTTGAATAACAGTTAGTACAGTTTAGCCGTCTGAACTATAGGTCTACAGCAATGAAGGAGTACTGAATTTGTTTTTGTACTTCTGAAATCTGAAGGCTTGGCTTACACTACTGTATATATATATATATATATATATATATATATATATATATATATATATATATATATATCAATTATTTCACGAACGTAACAGGTGAAAATAATTATGATGAATAAAACCACGAAGGAAAGGAAACAGAATGCAGAATGGTGCTCAAGCGCTTTCGTCTAATGACATCCTGAGGAACACTGAAGTACATAAAGAGTTACAGCCTATATATAGATTACAGAAAAAAAAAATATATATATATATATATATACAATAAACGGAGAAATAAAAATAAAAATTAAACATTAAAGGATTGTGGGAGGAGCATACAAATTTGTAAGGAAAAAAACTACTGATGTTTTAGCACTTTGCTCGAATCCAACACAAGATCAAATGAATTGTTTCCAACCAATGTTATAGTTAATTAAAAAAAATAATAAATTGAAAAATAAAAATAAAATAAAACTTATAAGAGAAGCATACAAATTTATACTGGAAATCTGCCCAGGTTTTAGCATTTTGCCCTTCTTGTCTAAGTTCGATGTATATAAAACTAAATTGAAAAATAAAAGTTATTAGAGTAGCATACAAGTTTACCAAAGGTTTAGCGTTCTACCCTTCTTATCTAAATCTGTTCTGAAGGAATTCAAAACAACAGGATCGAGTTGAAAAAGACCTTTGCTTATGTTGAAGTTATTTGTAAGTTGTATAATGGCAGACTCAAGAATATTTCTATTAACAATGTTGCTAGAGTGAAACAAAACTGTAGCATTATTCCAATCAATACAGTGGGATAACTCTGACAAATGGACAAAAAGGGCACTGGACGACTTACATTCCGAGAATCCTGGGGGATGGCATCCCATGGTTGCGGTACGTCGACGATATTTTGTGTATCTGGCCCATGAATCGTGACCTGGAGGACTTCCTTCTTCAGTTAAATGATCAAGTCCCCTCCATTAAGTTTACTTTAGAAGTGGAACAAGACAACTCAATCCCGTTTTTGGATGTGCGTGGACATAGGGAAAACCCAGGTTTTAAGTTTAGTATCTATCGGAAAAAAAAAAACAATTTGTCCTACGTACACTTTTACTCGGGACATGACACCCCACTAAGAAGGCCATTTTTTTTTTCAATGTTTCTCCGCGCCCTTAGGATCGCCAGTCCGGAATACATCGATGCCGGATTGGAAAAAATCAAAGGTATTGGAAGTGATCTGTGTTATCCATCTGCGTTTATGGAATCTTGTCTCAACAAGACAAAACGAACTTTCTATCGTGTGAATAATAACACTCGTACTTTGTCAAAGAATATTTTAGTACTCCCATTTTTCCCGAGCTTTTTAGGCATTGTTGATGTACTTAAACTTTTGGATATTAATGTAGTATTTTCATATAACAATATCGTGAAAGATATCATAGTAAAAAATAACCCTACCAATAATTCAGGCATTATCTATAAAATTGGTTGTAAACAATGTGATTCCTTTTACATAGGTCAGACGGGAAAGGATTTGTACACAAGTATAAAACAGCATCAATATTCCGTTAGAACAGTACAGTCTTCCAGTGCCCTTTTTGTCCATTTGTCAGAGTTATCCCACTGTATTGATTGGAATAATGCTACAGTTTTGTTTCACTCTAGCAACATTGTTAATAGAAATATTCTTGAGTCTCCCATTATCCAACTTACAAATAACTTCAACATAAGCAAAGGTCTTTTTCAACTCGATCCTGTTGTTTTGAATTCCTTCAGAACGGATTTAGATAAGAAATGTAGAACGCTAAACCTTTGGTAAACTTGTATGCTACTCTAATAACTTTTATTTTTCAACTTATTTTTATATACATCGAACTTAGACAAGAAGGGCAGAGTGCTAAAACCTGGGCAGATTTCCAGTATAAATTTTTATGCTCCTCTTATAAGTTTTATTTTTATTTTTATTTTTCAATTTATTATTTTTTTTTAATTAACTATAACATTGATTGGAAACATTTCATTTGATCTTGTGTTGGATTCGAGCAAAGTGCTAAAACATCGGTAGTTTTTTTCCTTACAAATTTGTATGCTCCACCCACAATCCTTTAATGTTTAATTTTTATTTTTATTTCTCCGTTTATTGTATATATACATATATATATATATATATTTTTTTTTTCTGTAATTTATATATAGGCTGTAACTCTTTATGTACTTCAGTGTTCCTGAGGATGTCTTTAGACGAAAGCGCTTGAGCACCATTCTGTGTTTCCTTTCCTTCGTGATTTTATTCATCATATATATATATATATATATATATATACATACATATTCCTTCCCCCAAACAAACTTGTGGAATCGCTTAGCCCTTTTCTCTCAGGAATACGACAATGGCTACTCGTATTATTGTATAATGTATTATTGTATAATAAAGGTTAAGATGATAATTTAAGATAAATAGTTAATTATGACAATAATAATAATAATAATAATGATAATAAAAATTATTATAATTATTATTCATTGTTAGAGAAAATAAAACTTATTTACTAGTCTGAAAGTCTGAAATCATCTAATATGACTGAAAGGCCATATATATATATATATATATATATATATATATATATAATATATATATAATATATAATTATAAAATAGCCATATAATATTATAATATTATATATATATATATATATATATATATATATATATATATAATTGGCCATGATGATAATGAGAATATTAGCTGTTCATGATGATTGTCCCCTACTATACTATACATATTTTACCGGATTGGAATATATTAGCTACCTCTGGATTAGATAAAAGTAATTTAAATGAATTTAATTAATATTTTCTGGATCTATTTCGTGATACCAATATTAGAACAAAACAAAATTTGATCATGAATTAACTATTTATTCTAATTTTATTTTGTGTGGTATCGTTATTAATATATTAAACCGAGACGATGAGGTCACGGTTGGCGTTAAAGAAATCTTTACTATTTGTCAGACACTACAGTTCTTATATACAAAATATATATGTTGGTTTCATTTATATATATATATATATATATATATATATATATATATATATATATATATATCAGCAGAAGCCTGGTACTCCAGAAATACATCTTCTGCACGAACGCTTCGAGAAAGAAAAAAGTAGCGGGGTCTCACGAACACACTGGAACGCGCCTGAACGTTGCGTAAAAAGTACTCGAATGTTTCTTTGCCTGTCTGTTTTTGTTTGTTTTTGTCTCATGAAAGACCATGAAAGAATCCCACAGGAGGATTTTTTTTTCTCGTGAAGGAGGGCGCGGATGAATCTTTAATTTTTTAATTTTTATTTTTTATTTTTTTTATTTTTATTTTTTTATTTTTATTATTTTTGTCATCATGAAAGACCATGAAAGACCATGAAAGACACCTCATAAAGAGGGGACCGTTATGAAGGAAGGCAGGAGACCGTCATGAAGGATGATGAGGGGAAAATTTTCAAATTGATCCATGTCTGTCTCCTCAAACGCGGTATACTACTGACCTGCGGTCGACCCCTCTGCAGCATCCCGCCTCATTTGCGGGATTTGGTGAAGAAGGAAATTGCTGTCTGATTTCCTCCTGCCCTCGTGGCCAGCCACGCATAGCTGGTCAGGGACCTTGAACAGGAATCTGTCCAGTTGGTTCTTGAAGTTATTCAGGTCGGTGTGCTGGAGATTCCTTACTTCTTTTGGTAGGGTATTGAAAAGCTTTGTGCCTTGTATTCTAAGGGTATTTTCCAGCCTTGTTTTCATGGCCCCTTGTCCCACCGCAGCTGGGACAGTACAAATTCTACCTCTTCTTTCATTCAAATTTGTTTCTATTTCATTTCTAAGGTTAGGGACAGAGCCCTCAAGTATTTGCCACATGTATATTATTGCCTACCGCTCGCGCCTTCTTTCGAGAGAGTATTGTTTCAGGGATTGTAGTCGAGACCAGTAGTCTTCACCTTCCGTTTCCTCTATCTTAGACGTAAAAGTTCTTTGTATAGCTTCAGTGTTCGCAATGTCTCTTTTTCTGTATGGGCTTGTGATTACTGAATAATACTCAATTATTGGTAGGACTAGCCTCTTCCATAATTTGAGCATGGTGTTTGCTTTTCTGCTGCTTAAGCTCCTCCAGATGATTCCCATTATTTTTATAGCCTTTGTAATTTTCATGTTATAGTGCTCTCTGAATTCTATATCCGACGATATACTGTAGTTACTCCAAGATCCCTGACCTGTGGATTTGATGGTATCTGTTTGTCTTGCAGAGTTTTGTACTTTTTATTCTGTAGCTTCTTGTTATTACCATAACTTAGAAGTTAGAATTTTTCTTTGTTGAACTTCATATTGTTGTCTTCTGCCCACTTGAATAATGCTTCAATGTCGTTTTGTAATTTTTCTGTCACCTTCCTTCAATATTTCCTTGCATATTTTAGTGTCATCTGCGAAACATGATACAACAACATTGATATCTACATCAATATCTGCCATCATTATTTTGACCAGCATGGGAGCTAGTACTGTCCCCTTTGCGGCAGTGCTCTCTACTTCCGAGATTTCCGATTTGACTCCATTTACCACCACTCTTTGTGTTCTTTGCGTCAAGAAATTAAATATCCATCTTCCTATCTTTCCAGTAATTCCTTTATTCTTATTTGTGTGCTATAGTTCCATAGTGACATTTATCGAAGGTTTCAACAAAGTCAGTATATATTACATCTATATTTTGTCCTCGACACAGTGTTTCCAATACTTTCTCCTGGTGGTCTAATAGCTGTAATAGGCATGATTTTCCAACCCTGAAACCATGTTGTTGTTGTTGGTTAGCCGATCAGCCCACCCTGATTGAGCAAGCCGGCGGCACGCAGGTAACCGATCGCCGTCTCCGGAGTGGACCAGAGGTTCAGCGCACTAGTGATGTTGTGTTGTGTTCTTTGCTGTGCTAGAGCGGTACAGTCTGCCATAATGTGTTCAATTTGTTTGTGGTGTGTCCTGGCACAAGTGGCAGGTGTCGTCTGTGGAGTTGTCTAGTCTGTGTTTATATGTCTGTAAGTTGGGGTGATGTCCACATCGGAATCGTGCTAAGTTAACTCGATCCGATCTGCTCAGGCTGGTCTCTGACCTCTCAATGGGTGGCGGCTTCGCACTAAAGACCGCATTCAGACCGATTTGTGTCAGTGCTTTCTGGGTTAGGTGTGTGTGTGTATGTGTTTTCCGCACTGTGTGATGTTTGTGAGGCGTGGTATGGAATGGAGTATTTGGTTATAATGTCTCTCTGGTGTTACCTTAATAGTGCGAGGTGTTAGTGCATGATTGTACATGTAGTGGCAAGGGTGTTGTGGGTTAGTTGTCGCTGCTGCCATGAATTGTGTCCCCCTCATGTCTAGATGTTCCCTAGTTTTCAGTATTTTTGTTTCTGTGTACAGGTGTTCTATTGGTGGTGTTTGATTACATCCTGTAATGATACGAAGTGCGTTGTTTTGCACTGTCTGTAAGGTGTTTATGTGTGTTTGAGATAATGGGTGCCAGCATGGACTAGCATATTCCATAACTGAGTGATGCTGTTTCCTGCTGGTGTCCGAAGTTTGTGCCTGTTTGTACCCTAAGCGTGTTAAGTCTTGACGTACATTTGTTTTTAATGTCCATCACCTTGCTTGTTAGCAAGGTGATGGTTGATTTTGTGGGCCCTGCTTTGAGTCTATTGTGCGTGAACCAGTCTTGTATACGCTTTATGTATATCTGTAGGTTATTTGTAGCAGGTGTCGATGTTGTTGTGGGTGAATGTTAGAGTGATATCATCTGCATATGATGATAAGGTAAGCTTGTTATCTATAGGTGTTGGAATATCATGCATGTATAAGTTGAACAGTGTTGGTGAGAGAACAGTCTTGAGGGACCCCGTTCGGATAAAGCTTGTTTTTAGATGACTTACCATTGAATGTGACATATGAGTATCTTCCTGAAAGATATCTGCTCAGCCACCTTTTGGTGTTATTGTGCATGTTTGTGTTGAGTATTTTGTTTATGAGAGGGAAGCGTGGGATAGCATCAAATGCTTTACTAATGTCTATTGTTGCTAATAGTGTACGTTCAGCTGGTCGTCTGGAGTTGATGCTATCCATGATGAGCTGCGTGAGGTCAGTGAGTAATATCGTGGTTGAGTGGTGAGGTCTGAATCCATGTTGAATAGGCGATAGTGGTATGTGTGAGTTTGTGATTTGTAAGATCAGTCTTTCTGTTACTTTGGAAGGTGTATATAGTAAAGTAATGGGTCTATAGGAAGCTGGTTCTGTTGGATTTTTGTTTGGTTTGAGTAGTGTAATAATTTTACCTTGTTTCCATATGTTAGGAATAATACAGTATCGTAGTTAGGTTGTGTAAGTTCTTTTCCTTTAGATAGTAGTAGTTTTGCCTCTAATTATACGTTCAAAGCACTTTATAAGGTGTGAGGTGAGAGCTACCGGCCGATAATTCTTGGGCATTGCTCTGTTACCCCCTTTAAATAACGGGACAATGTTCGCTTTCTTTAATGGAAGTGGAATTTGTCCCGTGTCGAGTAATTTCCTCCATAATAAGTATAACGGTTTGGCAACACTCTCTTTACATTTCTTCAGAAACGTGGCACTCCATGTGTCCGGCCCTGGTGCCTAATTGTCTAGCATCTGTAAGAGAACCTTAATTACATCGCCTTCCGAGAACTCTAAGTCCATTAATGGGTTTGTGCCAGAGTTTGTCCTTAGTTGATTTGTATCAATGTCGAAAAATTCGTCTGGGATTTCTAGTTTCATCTCAGACTTAGGGGTGCTAAACACAGAGTTAAAGTGTTCCTTCAGCACTTCGCTAATTTTTTGAAGTTCATTTGTGTGTTTGGCCTCCCCGTCTATCAACGGACCAATACTCTCTTTAAACTGCGTTTTACTTTCCGCAAACGTGTAGAAGTATTTTGGGATATTTTTTGTTTTCTGCTACCTTGCTTTCCTCCTTGTTTTTCTTATGTATGAATGTTTGCTTCATGTCCATTTCTATTTCGTCTAGTTTCCTCTCTAGTTTGAGTCTCCTTGCATCAGTTCGCATCTGTGGAAAGGTTTTGCGGTTTGCTTCCATTGTCTAAAATCTAAATAGTGTCCTGATTTTTCTCTCGAGCTTACTACTTTTCCTTTTTTGTCTCTCTGGAACATGCTTCAGTAATATAGGTTTGGTTTCAGTCTCCATTATACCTATTATTTGTTCTGGAGTCTTCTTGTGAACTAGCAAGTCCCAGTTTACTTCCTTTAAAGCTTTATTTACACCTTCCTAATCTACTTTCTTTGAATTTATGTTTAAGCCTTCAAATATTCCTTCTGACTCTCTGGGATGCGTTTTCGGACCTCTGGGTGCTAACTTCAATTGTATATCGATTACTTTATGGTCGGAGAAATTTGTGTGCGTTACCTTTTTATTTATTATTATCTCATTGTTATTTGTCAGACTTAAATCCAAAACGGTCTCTTTTATACTGTAGTGGCTTCACAGATTTCCTGGTAAGTGCATAATGTGCCATCATATCTAGTAGCATTATTACTTGGGTTCTATCATCTTTTGTAATGTTGCCATGAAACTTCTCAACATCGTTTTTCTTTCATGTTATGAATGGGAAATTAAAATCTCCTCAAATTAAAATATTTGTTGCTGGAGTTTCAAGTAACTTTAACATGTTTTATATTTCATTCGTGGCAAATTGGAATTCACTTTTTGTGGTGTTTGGTGGTCCTTAGACGTCCATAATGGTTAGGTTCAGTTCTTTTACTTCTAAAATAATAATTTCGACTGTGCTGATTGATTTGTTTACCTTCACCTCACATGTGTATGTGTTTTTCACGTAGATACAACACCCTCCCGCTCGTCTAGCCACTCTATCTGCTCTGTATATGTGTATATGTTGTAGTCCAGCATTGCTATTTCAGTATTCTCGATGCAGTTCTCACAGCCTTTTTCGCACTAATGTAAGTGTGTTTCCATTAGGCATATGATATCTATGCTGGTTTCCGTAGCTAAATTTTGCAAGTATTGTAATTTGCAGTCTGCAGGGTCAGTATAGAGGCCTTGTATATTTATGTATAATACATTTACCGGGTTTCTAATCTTCATGTTCGATTTTCCTAAATAATGGTCGTTTCCTGGTCGATGTCGGGTCCTGTTTGGTGTTATTGGTTATATATATAAATGTGTATATATATGTGTGTGTGTGTGTGTGTGTGTGTGTGTGTATGTGTGTGAGAGAGAGAGAGAGAGAGAGAGAGAGAGACTAACAGTCAAACTCGGTGGGAGATTTCTTCGGGCAAAGTGGGAAAAAAGCTTGATGCACGGGTGTGTGTATATATATATTATATATATATATGTGTGTGTGTGTGTATACCTCGTTAACCTCGTTGATGTTCCATGTGTTGGTCTTTCTTCACACGAAGGTGAAGCTGGTGGCCCCGTCTCTAGGCCTCGCTTGGTGAAGGAGCGAGTTGCTTTCTTGCGCTCTCCACTGCACATAGCCAGGTACACCCTGCTCATCTGGTACCGTCCTGAGCCAGGCCTCTAGTCTTCTCTTGAAGACCAACTTTGACCCCTGTAACGTTTCTGAGGTCGTTTGGAAGCTGGTTAAAAAGCCTTGGCCCCCTGACAACCAAACTATTTTCCTTCAGTGTTGAAGAGGTCCCTTATATGATAATAAAAACCCACTCTAATCGACAGAGTTTATTTCTACAACAGTTTCGATTAGAGTGGGTTTTTATTATCATATTTTGACCTTCACGTAGAAAAGTGAAGTTTTTTGCAAGAGGTTCCTTGTTTGGCCTTTAATTTGGGAATACTACACATTCTGCCTTTCCTATTTTCCAGCGTTGTTTGAATGGTAGTTGGGTTTAGTTTGAGGTTTGGTACCAGTTTCTCGATCATTTTCCATATGTAGATTATGATGTACCTCTCTCTTCTTCTTTCCAGGGAGTACAAATTTAGTTTACATAGTCTTGTGCTACGTCGTAGCCAATGTCGTAACACCGCTTCCCTTTGATGAGCAAAGTTAAGCGACATTAGGTCTGTGTAATAATTGGATGGGAGACCGTCCTCCGCGTCCAGATTATGTAGCGACCCGTTGATCGGATCCCACGTTAAACTGTAGGTCCACTCCGTTATATGAACGTAGATGTTGTGAAGGAGATTAAACAAACCAATCATCATTATTATTATTACTACGTAGTCTTTACCAGTAATTGAGCTCTTTGCAGCTATCAATCTTGGCTGTGAAATGTCTCTGAGTTTCTTCTAGTCTATTAGTTTCTTTCTTTTTATATGGAGAGTCAAGACTGAGCAGTATTCAAGTTTTGGTATAATCAGTGTTTTTAGCAGGGCAATCATTACTGTCCTGTCCCTCCTTTTGAACGTTCTTAGTATCTGTTCCGCGACTGTTTTTGCTTTATTTATCGCTAAATGATTTTGTGTTTCGAATTTCGCATCATCGGTCATTATAACCCAAAAATCGATCGCTTTCGTGCTTCTCTGAATTTCCTGTATATCTGGAGTATAATATGCAGTCTGTTTAAGTTCCTCATTTCTACCATATCTCAAGAGCTGAAATTTCTTGGTGTTAAATGTCATGTTGTTGTCTTCCGACCATTTATATATTTTGTTCGTGTCCCTCTGCAAGGCCTCCATTTCATTTGCATAGCTGATTTTTCTGATGATTTTTGTATCGTCTACAAAGGATGTTACTATACTGTTGCTGTTTACTCCACTGTCTATGTCTGTTTGCATGATAATGAACAGGAGTGGGGCCAGCACTGTCCCTTGGGGTACTGAGCTGCGTACTTCCGATTCTGATGATGATATACTTTGAATTTTCACGACTTGTAGACGTTCTCTGAGGAAATTGTAGTTCCATTTTCTCGCATTGCCTGTTATTCCCATATATTTTGTTTTATGTACTATTATACCATGATCACATTTGTCAAAATCTTTAGCAAAGTCCGTGTATATGACATCGTAGTTGTCATTGCCTTCCAGTGCATCTAGGATATTGTTATAGTGCTCTATAAGTTGTGATAGGCACGATCTTCCTGATCGGAATCCGTGCTGATATATATATATATATATACTATTGTGCAAAAGTCTTATGCAGGTCTGAAAAAATCTTATATTGATAAATTTTCTCAATTTCAAAGGTTAAAAATACACGTGTTAGCTTCAAGATTTATCATTTATTAGAGAACCATCACCATAAGTACTGAAAATTTACATACAGTTGTCGAAAGTCAGTATTTTGTATGACCACCCTTTTCCTGCAAAAATGCTGCGACTCGATTTGGAATGCTATCTTGGAGTTTTTGTAGGAAATCCGCTGGAATGTTGTTCCATACATCTAAAAGGACCTGCCATAGCTCTTCTCTCGATTTTGGCTGCTTTTCTTGCTTCTTCCTGTCTAAATAATCCCAAACAGCCTCAGTAATATATAAATCAGTGCTCTGGAGAGGCCATTCCATCAGTTGCATGTCTCTACGTTCTTTTTTATTCCCCAAATAGGGTTTGACTACATTGGCAGTATGCTTAGGGTCAATGTCGTAATGAAAAATAAAATTTTGCCCAATTAATCTCCGACCTGATGGCACAGCATGATGAATTAGGATCTGTCTGTATCTTTCTGCATTCAGTATTCCATCAATTTTGATAAAATCCCCAACACCATTTGCTGAAATGCAGCCCCCAAACTTGGATAGATCCTTCACCATGCTTACAATAGTTGTTGGCTGCAAACCCATTTCCTTGAATTGTTCTCCGTTTCTTCGTCTCACATACTGTCTTCTCTTTGTGCCAAAAATTTCAAATTTTGACTCGTCACTCCAGAGGACCTTTTTTCACAGGCCAGCATTCCAATTCTTGTGCTTTTGAGCATATTTGAGCCTCTTTGACTTGTTTCCTTTCCTGAGAAATGGCTTTTTGATTGCCACTCGACCATTAAGACCATTTCTGATGAGTGATCTCCTCACGGTGGATGAGTGGACTTGTAATCCTGAGGTATGGGCAAGTTCTGCCGAAAGTTCTGCATGGATTTTCGTCTATTTCTGAGAGATGTTAGCTTAAGGTGTTTCTCATCGTTTTTAGTAAGTTTTCTTGACCTTCCACTGCGTTTTCAATCTTCAACTTTTCCTGTTTCGCGCTGTTTCTTCAAAATTGCTTGAATACCACATCTTGATACCCCAATTTGACCGATATTTCTGATTGAGATTAACCCTGCTCGTGCAATAGTACAACCTGGTGTCGAGTTGCAATGGATATTTTAGCCATTGCTTAACCAATGTAAAAATTATGCCTTTATCTGGAAAAAGAGAGAAAATTAACAATAAAGAAATTTTATTAAAAAAAATTAAATTTCTTTTAGTTAGGAGCATTAAACAATTACAAAAACATATAACAGAAGTTCTGTTTACAAACTGTTACTGACTGAGCTTAAAAAATCTTTTAAAATATTACCTAGAAGCTTTTTGTTAAATTCCGTTCTATCTCCAGCAGTAGCACGTTTTGATTAAACATCCATTTTCTTCGTTAAACTGGCTAATAACTGAGATTATTGACAATGACTATACATTATAATTTATATTTATAATAAAAGAACACTAACATGCTGAAATATTCAACATAATTATTAAAAAAAAAACCGCAACTGTACAAGGGTGCCTAAGACTTTTGAACAGTAGTGTATATATATATATATATATATATATATACTAATGGAGAAACTAGCCCCTAATCGTACTCTGAACCTTATAACCCCAAAACAACAGTGGAAAGTAGAAAAGGAAGACTATGTCGTGTTCCCAAATTAAAGGCTAGACAGCAGTGTTGGGCACTAAAGCGTTAATCCGATAACAGTTAATTAACGAAGTTAACTTTTTTTAACGGACTATTAACGGAAGTTAATTTCCATTTATCGTTATCGGACCAGTTAACTTCCGATAACTCGAATGAATTCAAATCGCCATAACCTCAGTCTGCCAATTCCGTCCTCTGCCGCAGTGGAACGGCTCTTCTCTCTCGGCAAGGACATCCTGAGGCCCAAGAGGTCAAGACTGGCAGTTGGGCCTAACTTTGAGAAGTTGGTCTTTCTGAAGGGCAACCAGCACATTGTGTCATAGTCTTTAATAAATGTGCCTAAAATTTAATTTTACCTTTCAGTTCCCGCCATAATAATTCTCTGGTAAATTAAAATTTAGTTAATGGTTAGTGGTTACAAGGGTTTCAAAACATGTAATCAGTACATTTTTTATTAAAAAAAAAAAAAAAAATTATTAAGCAAAAAGTTGCAAAACTTGATAAAAATACAGTTAAATACCTATTTATTGTTGGATTTTGCATAAATAAACATTTTCTATGGGTTTTAAAGCTTTTTTCCTTGATTTTTTTAAATGTTAGTAAAGAAATAGTTATCGGTAACGGATTATCGTTAACTTCCGTTAACTTTGTAGTAAAATTATCGGATTATCGTTATCGGAGTTAAAAATTGGGGTTAACGGATTATCGTTATCGAAGTTAACTTTTTGGTTAACGGTGCCCACCACTGCTAGACAGGGAACATCCTCAACCCTAAAGGAAAATAGTTTTGTCGTGAAAGTACCAAGACTGTTTAACCATCTCCCCAAGGAACTAAGGAACACTAGTGGTGTTGCGGTGAACATCTTCAAAAGAAGATTAGACGCCTGGCTCAGAACAATCCCAGATGAGCCCGGCGTACTTGGCTATGTGAGGTGGAGAATACATGAAACCAACTTTCTACTTTACCAAGCGGAAGAGTGACAAGCTTGAAGTGAAAAATCATCGCACGGAACATTTGAAAGGTTGAAAGGAAAGGTGTGTATATATATATATATATATATATATATATATATATATATATATATATATATATATATATATATATATATCATACACCCTTGGAGTATAGTAAAATGAAATTAAATCTCCAAGAGGGTATGATATGGTACTCCTGGATCGGAAAGACCTTCTCAATGTCTTGTCCCTCCGACGTTACTGCAGAGTACGCCGAAATGATTTTCATTTAACCCTAGGATGCATGCCCCTTTAATTTTACATCAATGCATGAGCCGGGCAGAGGCCCGGGTTATGCATTCTGGGGTTAAGGATTCTGTAGATTCTTCGATTGTCAAAGAAACACGTCGGCAGTTATTCTTTTAATTAGTAATCAAGTTAATTATCAATCGATTATAAGGAATCAAATTTGTCTTCAGAAAAAGTTAATAATATGAATAGTTCATCAAATGTTAATGAGTACAGTAATAGTTTAATCTTTAGTTCTAAGGTGATCAAATATACTTTAAATATTGCTTGAGCTTACTGTCTAGTAGGGTAGCCCAAAAATTAACTGAAAAAATAAAAGTTTGAATTGCTATTCTCCACAAGGCTATTCCTGTTCCATATCACAAAAGAAGCCTTCATGCAAAAAATCAGGAAGATCGACCAATATTTAGAGGTCGCGACCACCTCAAGGTAAAAATATCTAAATTCCGTAATTTCAGTAATTTTGGGTCACCATTATGTTCTACAACAAATATTTGCCGAGTAACGCCACTGTAGACTGTAAACCTATATCCAAAGAATCACTATATGATAGCAATGCACTCTTCCCACTAGTTCATTTGGTCGCCAATTCTCGGCAGGTGTAGACGTGTTTTTGTTGTGTTCCTGCCATCTGGGTTACACCGCGCAGTGAATCACACCAATAAGGCAAGTTAAACTTTTCACCAGTGAGTGGCGGACACTATGCTTAGTTTTTCTGTCATTCATTTACTGCACTGACCTTGATAAGCAATTTGGAACAATGAATTGTTTATTAAAATTGTTAAAAATTAAAAAAAAATTAAAATTTATAAAAGTTTATTAAAATTGTTAAAATTGTTTGTTTTATATTCTAAATAAAACATATGTATAGGTTCTTTAACTCTAATTTCCATTTTATCTTCCATTCCACAGGCCAAGACCATAACAACGACAAGGAGCAGTCCGAAAGTTTGGCTCCTGGGTAAGCCGGACCCAGACATCTTGGAATCTGGCCTGCCAACAAACGGGGCTATTCTCAGGAACTTCATGTTTCACCACCAGAAGGGATCCACAATCGGTGACAGTGCTAAGGCCACCATAGACAGAGCGCTGACAATGTGGGACAAGGCACGAATTCCGACCCAGCGGGTGGACTCCGGCGTGCATAAGCTTCGGAAGGTCTATGAAGAATATTGTGGGTTGAAGAAAAACCGATTGAAACAGAAAGACGGGTGCCGAATCAAGGAAAGAAAATTCAAGGAGAATCTCACCAAACTATTTGACATCTCACGAAAAGACGCCCTCAGTATTATGACGGACGAAGAAGACAAACAGTTCCTGCGGATGCAACAGCAGGATCCCTCGAGCGCGAGTATGTTCGGGATCGACAAGACCTTGACGAACAAGGAGACTCGCAAGCGCCTCAGGAGTGATCAGGCCAGTGTTCGAAAGGAAAAAAGCATGTTGAGCGCCTAACAGGCGAATACGGCTGTTCCGTCTAGTTCCGCCATTGCTGACATCTGTAGCTCCTCCACATCGACGGAGTCCGAAGATGATTTCCAAGCTCCGTCAACATCCAGTCAAGATCAGCCAAGGAATAAGAAATCGAAGCAGACCATTGTGACCAAGGAAGTAACCGCCGCGCTCGACCGAGTGAAACTCCCTGAACGCGCTGCCATATTCGTCGTAGGAGCCGTCACGCAAGCCTCGGTCATGGCCTGGAATCTGTGGCGCTATCCCGGAACACCATTCAGTGAGGGCGGGTCACCACTCGTGAGGCGGTAGCAACTTCTCAACAGGCTGTTTTCTCGCTGGACAGCCCACTGCTTCTCCACTGGGACGGTAAACTGCTTCCAGATATCGCCGGCAATAAAAAGCTTGTGGGTCGCGTCGCCATCTTGGTGACTGGTGGTGGAACAGAGCAACTTCTTGCCGTCCCTAAGATCGGCCGCGGCATGGGAGAGGAGCAGTGCAATGCATGTGTCCAAACGCTGGAGGAATGGGACTTCAAACCCATGATCCAGGGACTAGTCTTCGACATGACGGCAACCAATACTGTGCTGAATATGGGCGTGTGCACCCTAATTGAGAAGGCTCTGGACAAGGAGCTCATCTGGATCGCGTGCCGTCATCACGTGTTCGAGGTAATGTTGTCAGCCATATTTTCTGTCGCCCTGACACCAACGGGTGGGCCTAAAGTGGGAATCTTCAAATGCTTCCAGAAGACCTGGCCTGATATTAATATAGTTGATTTCCGTTCTGCTGGAGACGAGCTCTTCGTTGGCATGCCGGATGGCCTACGAGGGGAGATGATGTCATTTTACTCGGAGGCAGTTAAAAGCCAGCTCCCACGGGATGACTATGGAGAGTTGCTAAAGCTCTGTCTTATATTCCTAGAGGGATCCTTCGACGGAGAACCGTCCTTTCGTGCGCCAGGCGCTATGCACAACGCGCGGTGGATGGCTAAGGCAATATACTCGCTGAAGATCTTCCTTTTCAGGAGCCAGATTAAGTTGACGGCCCACGAGACAGCTGGCGTCACAAAGATTTGCCTCTTCGTTTCTCTTATTTACGCTCGCTACTGGCACGATGCCCCTCTCCCAGAGAGGGCCCCCCTCAACGACTTAAACCTAATTGTTCTCCTCCATGAATATCCTGACCGTGCCATCAGGGAGGCGGCTGTTAAGGCCTTCTATTGCCATTTGTGATACTTCTCTGAGCACCTCGCGCCTCTCGCCCTCTTCGACGATCGCATCGACGAGATCACCAAAGCAGCTATGGTTGACAACTTCTTACGTCCCTCAAACCAAAAACTTTTGAGACGTCTGGACTGGACTGTGTTCGATCATCGTTCTTCATTGGCGTCGTACATCACGAGCCGGTCTTTGAAGATATTCGATATACTCTCCATGAAAAGACAAGATGAAGCCAAGACATTCTTGGCAAAACCTCCCTCCCTCTGGCTGACAGACCACATTTACCAGTTACTTAAGGCGAAGTGCAGGCTCCTCAAGGTCATCAACGACTGTGCTGAACGAGGAGTCGCTCTTATTCAGTCCTACAATACCGCGCTGACGAAAGACGAGACCCAGAAACAATACCTACTGCGACTCGTCGCCAGCCACCGAAAAAGATTGCCAGTTCCGACGAAGTTGGCTTTGACGAACAAAAAGTAATGGGTGTGACGTTGTTTGTTTGATATACAAGGATTTAGTGCAGTCGTATTAACTGCTATGACATGTGTGCTCTAATATATTTTTGCATAACATGTGCTCTGTGCTGTTGACTTTAAATTTTGAAATAAACATTGATATTGTAGTTTTGTTTCAAATCCTAAAAATATAGGAACTAGTCGCGACCTCTAAATATTGTATGATCTGTCTAATTTTTGGCATGAGTTCTTACATTTTGATATGGAACACGGATGGCCTCGTGGAGAAAGATATTTTCAACTTTCATTTTTTTGGGCCACCCTACTGTCTAGCCTACAGTCAAACTCCAAGCCCGAATTTCCGTATATACGACCGTAAAACCAATTTCCAAACGAATTGAATTTCCCTCAACAATCCGGAGATTCTTTCTAAGACTTAAACTCTTCCGTTCTGAATCTGCATTGAGGGCGCTGAGCCCCTTCTTATATATTCAAAGAAACGGTACATGCCTACGCCACCACGCTAGCAGTTGACGTCACCTGTGAACTTTGGAGGAGCGAGTGTCTCACAATCCATTGTGTCACCCAGGTGCAATTATACAAAGAGTCCGGCTGCGTCACTGTCGTGTGATTTCCGTTCGGGAGGAAATTAGTCATACACTAGCGTGTGACTTATTGAATGAATGAAATTATATAAAAATAATTGTGTCACCAGGGCGCGGTTTTACTTCGATGATAAATCAAATCATAAGATGTATAACATATACACTGCGTTCGCACTTATTAAGCAGATTACATTTTCTCCAATGTTTTCAAACGTTTTTCCCCGATTTCAATGAAATTTGTAGCAAATAATCACTATATATAGCAGCATCGATGGTGTTCATTTCCATAAAATATTTTGATAATTAAAATAATTATCTCATTTTATTGAAAAATATGTAAAATATTGTGTTCCGAATTATTAAGCAAGGATTCTATTTACGGATCTAAATGGTGAAAATGGGTAAGAAGAAGGATTTAACACTAACTGAGAAAAGAAAAATAGTCAAGTTACTCGCTGAAAATATAAAATCTATTGAAATTTGAAATTGTGAAGCAGTTTGGCAGAGCTTATCGAACTGTAAACAAGTTTGTAGAGGAGGGTACCAAACTGAGGCAGCGAAGTGATAAAGGAGCTATAAGAAAAGTGACAAGGCGGCAGATATCTGTAATCAAGCGCAAACTGCAAAGCATCCATTGTCCTCAAGTAAAGAGGTTTTTGAGCAGGCTGGCATACATAATGTACCAAGAACATCTCGATGTGGAATCCTCCAAACAATTGGCAAGACGTGTAAACCTACGATTCAATCACCATTAACACCCAGGTACAAGAAGCAGCGTGTTGAATGGGCGCGTCAGTACGTGAAAACAGATTTTAATACTGTATTGTTAACCGATGAATGAAGAGCAACCCATGAGGGATCTGATGGTTGGTATTGCAGACAGTAAGATGGTGGCACTTGCACTTCTTTTCAAATTTGCAATATCCACTTGTGTTATGTGTGTTACATAATGTGAGATGTGCATAGATGCATTGCCAATCCCGATATCTGCAGTTATTATCTTTTTATCATTTCGCTCGTTGGGCATTTTTACTACCTCGCAACTTTTACTTATCTCTTTTCTTTCATCTATGCCTTCATTCCTTATTTTATTGTTTATATTGTTATTCGTTATTATATTGTTATTCGTTGTTTCCTCCTCTCTCTCTCATCCACCAGAATTTTCATTATTTCATCCTTTTTTGTAACACTCGAGTTTGCTTTCTTCATTTCTTTAAATACGGCGAAAAAGTTCACAGTCTGTGTACATGCGTCACACAGAAATTTGATTCCCACGATCTGTTTCGCGTTCGAGGCAAGATATATTTTCCTATCATCTCAATTCATGCAGATAAAGTCGTGCAGTTTTTGACAGAAATCGCATCTTATTGCTGCATTTTCAGTTGTTTCCAGATTACAAAAATTGCAGATTAAGTGAGAATTTGGACCCATGGTCATGCTATTCATTAATTAGCGTAAGAAGAAATGCGTACACAAATTATGTATTTATTTTTTCCTTTCTTTCTCTTTTCTTTCCTTTCGATGGGCACGAGGGTTTTCTGACCTTTGCGTTTTATGACCTTTTTCCTGCCTTGTTTCAAGATTTCCCGAATGCCAACCGTATTACCGTTTAAATAAATACGTTAAACTGGTGATAATTTATGTAAACTGTATTGCACTTTCTTAATTTTACTGAATTTCACTTAATAGTTTATATGCACGGATTCAATGATACTTAACACACTTTCTGGTGCAAACAGAATAAATGCCGAGTAGTTTATTTCCTTCTTATTTGGGTGTTAATACAGAGAGAGACACAACACGTCCATTTCCCACAAGATACAAGCAAACTCTCTCTATATATATATATATATATTGTTTTGTGTTTTACATAATCTTTTCTGAGTAGTATGTAAATTTTCACTTTTAAGTCTGTTTTTTATTTAAAACCTATGGTAATTATTGTACATAATTATAAATAGTTTTTATTAAGTGAAATAAAAATATTTATGGCAAGCAAATTTTTTAATTTCGTATGAAAGATAAACCTTTTCGTTTGAAAAATATTACACGAAGTTGAATAATAATAATAATAATAATAATAATAAATTATTATTATTATTAGTAGTATTTCCTCTTAATTTGAAGCATAAATTTTGAAGTTATGAACAATTTAATGACATGTGATTTACATTAATTATGAATAATACTCGTATTTTTAGTACAAAAATAATATCATTTTGACGGTCATTTTGTTATTTCAGGGCTGACATTTTCTTTTCATTTTTATTTTTACTTTTAATTTTATTGCCTAAATTCACTGTTAATTAACATTAAAAAAATAAACGTGTCAAAATGTTTGCAATGTTTTTTTTATAGGGGAGGATTGAGTTTACCATTTATTAATGTGTTTTTGAACAGTTTCAACATTCTATATTGGATTTGCTATTTTAAATGAATGATAAATATTCAGCAATTGTTAAAAATATGTATTTTATATATATATATATATATATATTTTATATTGTATTAGCTCTGGGTTTTCAGTGAATGAGGGACTCTCCTCCGTGTTCAGATTATGTAGCGACCCGTGGTTCGGATGTCACGTAAAGCTGTAGGTTTTCTCCGTCATATGACCTTAGATGTTGCGAAGGATGTTAAAGAACCTCGTTATATATATATACACATTCGAGGGTAATTCAATAAGTATACGCACTTTTTATTTTCACAATTTTATTTTCACATATGATAGATTACAAAAACATCACTTCTCAACATAGTCTCCCTGTTTCTCAATACACTTAGTCCAGCGATCTACAAGCTTCCTAATGCCATCACAAACGAATGTTTTTGGCTGTGTGCGTAGCCAGTCATGCACCGCCTCCTTCAGGTCATCATCACCTCGGAATCGCTGACATCTTAAAGCGTCTTTTAGTGGTCCAAACAGGTAAAAATCCGAGAGAGAGAGAGAGAGAGAGAGAGAGAGAGAGAGAGAGAGAGAGAGAGAGAGAGAGCGAGAGAGATGTATATAAGTATTCAATTTCCTTAGTTTCATATCGTCTGTAACATGTATCCACATGCAGTTGACACAGCTGGAAACCCCCGAGCAAAATCGCTACCGGGCAAGAAGCTACCAATACAAGTAGGCGGAAACGGATCTCTTTTGGAGGATCATAGGGCAACGAATCAAGCGATATCGAAAGAAAACGAACTTGAAATGCACAAGGGGCAACGAAAAACAGAGAACATAAAAATTGTCCTGGCTAATATTCAAGGAATAAGACCAAACCAATCACTCAATAAGGTTTCGTACCTGAAAGGATTTATGGACGAAACAAGGGCGGACATCGCATGCCTCACAAAAACTCATCTTAAAGATTGCTAAGGAAATTGTGAAAACTGCGAACATTGTATTGATAAGAAAGAGATAACTATAGAGGGCTTCAACTTACTAAGAGCGGATAGAACGACGAGACGGAAAGGTGGCTGTGCTATATATGTACAGGAAGGTCATATGACAGAGACGATAATAAGTAAATCAAACAGCTATGTGGAACTCCTAGCAGTGAAAGTAGAAAAACTAAACTTGATAGTAATAGTCATCTATAGACCTCCAAGCACCCCAACCGAAAAATTCTCGAAGGCCATTGATGACATCAGAAAGCTAATAAAGGTCATAAACCCTTCATCCCCCAATATAATGATCTGCGGAGACTTTAACTTCCCATTTATAAAATACAAAAAGGTGGATGGAATATATATATTCACCAGGACAAGGGGGGCACAAGAGAAGACCAGGAGCAAGCAAAAATGTTGGTGGCTCTCATAAATGAATTTATGCTGACACAGGAGATAACAGAAAATACCAGAAAAAATAACTGCCTGGATCTGGTATTCACGAATAACACGAACTTGATTGCTGATATAAAAATAACCCCAACCATTATCTCAGACCACAACTTAATCGAGATATCAACAAATATGACGACAGCATTAGAAGACAATACACATATTGTGGAAAGAAGTAAATTCGGGGCCTTTAACTTAAACTCGAAGACTATAAATTGGGAAGCAATCAGATCGCACATGGCCCAAATAGAATGGAGAACAATTTTCGAGAATAAAACAACTGAAGAAATGCTAACAACCTTGGAAGAAAAAACGCTGAGAATTTTAGAAAAATATGCTCCGAAATCACAGCCAAAAGGAAAGAGTAGCTGGCTAGAGAGGCAAAAGAGAAGACTATTCCCCAAAAGAAAGAGAGTGGAGGCGAAGTTAGGTAACTGCGGAGATAATGACAGGAAAGCAATAAAAGAAAAACTGGAGGGTATCGACAGGGAAATACAAGCCCTGATTAAAGACCATACAGAGAGGGAAGAGGAAAAGGCGGTAGAAGCAATAAAGGAAAATCCAAAATACTTCTATAGCTATACAAAAAGGAAAACAAAAACGTGCGCCGCTATTGGGCCCTTAAGGACGGGAAATAATGAACTAACCGACGATCCAAAAGAAATATCTGATACATTGAGAGCTCAATATGAATCAGTTTTCAGTACCCCAAAAAGTGACAAAGCGATACCTGACATAAATGCATTCTTTGAAGAGGAATTGCAAGGAGAGTATATAACAGACTTTGATTTTACACCAGAAGATGTAGCGAGAGCTATAGGACAAATGAAACTACATTCAGCTGCAGGTCCGGACAATTGGAACGCATTATTGATTAAAAACTGTAAAAATGAAATAGCTACACCTTTATACTGGATATGGAGAAGATCCCTAGACACTGGGGAAATACCGAGCATCTTGAAAAGAGCAAACATTGTCCCTATACTGTATATAAAGGAGGGGACAGATCTCAAGCAAAGAACTATAGACCAGTGTCATTGACGTCCCACCTCACCAAAGTATTTGAAAGAATAGTTAGAGAGAAAATTTATGATTTCCTGGAGACAAGGGAAAGATTCAATGAAAATCAGCATGGATTCCGATCAGGAAGATCATGCCTATCACAACTAATAGAACACTACAACAATATCCTAGATGCATTGGAAGGCAATGACAACTCCGATGTTATATACACAGATTTTGCTAAAGCTTTCGATAAATTTGACCATGGTATGATAGCACATAAAATTAAATATATGGGAATAACAGGCAAAGTGGGAAAATGGATCTACAACTTCCTTAGAGATCGTCTGCAGGTCGTCGAAATTCAAGGTATATCATCATCAGAATCGGAAGTACGCAGCTCAGTACCACAAGGGACAGTACTGGCCCCACTCCTGTTCATTATCATGCTAACAGACATAGACAGCGGAGTAAACAGCAACAGTATAGTAACATCCTTTGCAGACGATACAAAGATCAGCAGAAAAATCAGCGATGTACATGACGTGGAGGCCTTGCAGAGGGACACGAACAAAATATACAAATGGTCAGAAGACAACATGTCATTCAACGCCGAGAAATTTCAGCTCTTGAGATATGGTAGAAAAGAAGAACTAAAACAGACTGCATATTATGCTCCAGATAGATAGGAAATTAAGAGAAGCACGAAAGCGATTGATCTCGGGATAATAATGACAGATGATGCGAAATTCGAAACACAAAATCAGATAGCGATAAATAAAGCAAAAAGAGTCACCGGACAGGTAATAAGAACGTTCAAGAGAAGGGACAGGACAGTAATGATTGCCCTGCTAAAAACACTGATTATACCAAAACTTGAATACTGCTCAGTTTTGACGTCCCCATATAAAAAGGAAGAAACTAATAAACTAGAAAAAACGCAAAGGCATTTCACAGCCAAGATTGATGGCTGCAAAGAACTCAACTACTGGGAAAGACTACGTGAACTAAATCTGTACTCACTGGAAAGAAGAAGAGAGAGGTACATCATAATCTACATGTGGTAAATGATCTAAAAATCGGTACCAAACCTAAAACTAAACCCAATTACGATTCAAACAACACTGGAAAATAGGAAAGGCAGAATGTGTAGTATTCCCAAATTAAAGCCCCGACAAGGGACCTCCTCAACTCCGAAGGAAAATAGCTTGGTTGTCAGGGAGCCAAGACTTTTCAACCAGCTTCCTAAGGACCTCAGAAACGTAACGGGGGTCAAAGTTGAAGTCTTCAAGAAAAGACTGGATGCCTGTCTCAGGACAGTACCAGATGAGCCGGGCGTGCCTGGCTATGTACGGTGGAGAGCGCAAGAAAGCAACTCGCTCCTCCACCAGGCCAGACCTAGAGGCGGGGCCACCAGTTTGACCTCCGTGTGAAGAGAGACCAACGCACGAAACAACATAAGGTTCATAAGGTAAGGTAACAATAAATATTAATATATAGAAATCTTATACAGAAGAACATTACACTTTTCTAATATTTTTTTTTCACAATTAGAAAAACACTAAAACGTAAAAGATATAATGAATGATAACATTAAGACAGTGAAACAATGTTCATTGTATTTAAACTGTTAACTAACAAGGTTTTTTCCCTTTCATTTTGACAGATTGTTTAAAAAGGTCTAATTTACTCTTACGAACGCGTTTCGTATAAAATAAAGTTGTAAAAAGACAGTAAAATATCTTTTAAAGCTCTTAAGGAGGAAATTCAAGAAGGTTATCAAAGGAGTTTAAGTTGTTCTAATGTCACGTTATCCTTCAGAGATGTCTCGCAAAATACTTTATTTATGTAAAACCTTCGTGCATATATTAAAATACGAGATAACGTTATATTTATGAAGAAAATATTTTTTCTTCTGGAACAAAGTCTTTCCTATTTTATTTAAGAAGTCAGAAAAAGGCAAGAAGTTTAATATATACGGTAAATACTTTCGGAAGCTTTACTGCTCCCAATAGAAACGGTCTATAAAAGTAAAAGATTCTCATTACTTTCGATGAGGGAAAGATAAACCAAAATGTTCGTGTATATATATATATATATATATATATATATATTAGAATTTAATAATAATTGACTTTAAACTTAAAGGATTTTATAACCCTACTCCCATTTTAAATTATTATACATCATTTTTAAACTTTGTTAATTCAAAAACCTTCTGAATCTCTACACATACACACGCATATATGCACACTGTATATACTATATATACAAACTTTATTCTAAATTCATTGGATATCAGATAAACTTTATTTAATTGCATGTATGTGCTAACTATGATATTTACTCTAGATTATTTAAATTTATTTAATCGTAATAATTGTTGCTTACTATATATAATTTTGCTCAAGCATTTATTCAGTTATTTTAACCTACCTCTAAGCTAATCTGTTCCTTAAAGTATATATATATATATATATATATATATGAAAATTATTTCACGAAAGTAACACGTGAAAAATATTTATGATGAATAAACCACGAAGGAAAGGAAACACAAAATGGTGCTCAAGCGCTTTCGTCTAATGACATCCTCAGGAACA
The DNA here is from genome assembly GCA_023014485.1 of Bathynomus jamesi. NCBI lineage: Eukaryota > Metazoa > Arthropoda > Malacostraca > Isopoda > Cirolanidae > Bathynomus > Bathynomus jamesi. The sequence continues at coordinate 3,997,117 of JAJOZX010000001.1, forward strand.
CTGAAGTACATAAAAGGGTTACAGCCTATATATAGGTTACAGAAAGAAAAAAAAAAGAAAAATAACATACATACATACATACATACACACACATATATATATATATATATATATATATATATATATATTATATAATATATACATATCCATATATATATGTATATATATATATATATATATGCAATAAACGGAGAAGTAAAAATAAAAATTAAAAATTAAAGGATTATCAGATTTGTAAGGAAAAATATCGATTTTTAGCACAAGATCAAATTAATTATAAAAATACAAATTTATACTGGAAATCTGCCCGGGTTTTAACACTTTGCCTTTTATGGTCAAGTTTCGATATATATAAAAATAAAATGAAAATTAAAAGTTAATAAAGTAGCATACAAGTTTACCAAAGATTTAGCGCTCTACCCTTCTTATCTAAATCTGTTTTGAGGGAATTCAAAACAACAGGATCGAGTTGAAAAAGACCTTTGCTTATGTTGAAATTATTTGAAAGTTGGATAATGGCAGACTCAAGAATATTTCTGTTAACAATGCTGCTAGAGTGAAATAACACTGAAGCATTATTCCAATCAATACAGTGGGATAACTCTGACAAATGGACAAAAAGAGCACTGGACAACTGTCCTGTTCTAACGGAATATTGATGCTGTTGTAACGTGTGCAAATCCTTTCCCGTCTGACCTATGTAAAAGGAATCACATTGTTTACACCCAATTTTATAGATAATGCCTGAATTATTGGTAGGGCTATTTTTTACTATGATATTTTTCACAATATTGTTGTATGAAAATACTACATTAATATCCAAAAGTTTAAGTACATTAGCAATGCCTAAAAAGCCCGGGAAAAATGGAAGTACTAAAATTTTGGAAAAAATCAACGGTATTGGAAGTGATCTGTGTTATCCATCTGCGTTTATGGAATCTTGTCTCAACAAGGCAAAACGAACTTTCCATCGTGTCAATAATAACACTCGTACTTTGTCAAAAAATATTTTAGTACTTCCATTTTTCCCGGGCTTTTTAGGCATTGCTAATGTACTTAAACTTTTGGATATTAATGTAGTATTTTCATATAACAATATTGTGAAAAATATCATAGTAAAAAATAGCCCTACCAATAATTCAGTCATTATCTATAAAATTGGTTGTAAACAATGTGATTCCTTTTACATAGGTCAGACGGGAAAGGATTTGCACACACGTATAAAACAGCATCAATATTCCGTTAGAACAGGACAGTTGTCCAGTGCCTTTTTTGTCCATTTGTCAGAGTTATCTCACTGTATTGATTGGAATAATGCTTCAGTTTTATTCGACTCTAGCCACATTGTTAATAGAAATATTCTTGAGTCTGCCATTATCCAACTTTCAAATAACTTCAACATAAGCAAAGGTCTTTTTCAACTCGATCCTGTTGTTTTGAATTCCTTCAAAACAGATTTACATAAGAAGGGTAGAGCGCTAAATCTTTGGTAAACTTGTATGCTACTTTATTAATTTTTAATTTTCCTTTTATTTTTATATATATCGAAACTTGACCATAAAAGGCAAAGTGTTAAAACCCGGGCAGATTTCCAGTATAAATTTGTATTTTTCTAATTAATTTGATCTTGTGCTAAAAATCGATATTTTTCCTTACAAATCTGATAATCCTTTAATTTTTAATTTTAATTTTTACTCCTCCGTTTATTGCATATATATATATATATATATATATATATTATATATATATAATATATATATATATGTATGTATGTAGTTATTATTTATTTTTTTCTTTCTGTAACCTATATATAGGCTGTAACCCTTTATGTACTTCAGTGTTCCTGAGGATGTCATTAGACGAAAGCGCTTGAGCACCATTTTGTGTTTCCTTTCCTTCGTGGTTTTATTCATCATATATATATATATAAAAAGTGTTATATATTATATATATATATATATATATATATATATATATATATATATATATACACAATCCTAATCCACCAATGACCACTAATGATTTAGTTCTTCACGGGATGAACCATTATTCTCATAATCTACATACTCATATTCTACGTATACGTATGTATACATATGCGCACTTACGTATAACTTCAACTATAAATCCCTTTTCCCCATTTGGACATATCACCAACCACTTACACTCTGTACCTAATACACGTAAATACATACTTGACCCAGGGTCTATACATCATCCATTACGTAATTCGATTTTTACCTACACTAGTCAATAAAATTAGTTTATTAACTGTACGATCATGGTAACTTTGGATATTCCTGAACTTTAAAATTTAAATTTTTCCCTTTTACCTACTATTCATTATGTATGTATTTTTTTTTCCACAGGAAAATAAATTTTTGTTAAAAAATTTAACAATATCATTGGTCGTCTAAATTAATTAGTTGTATAAAATTAGATTTGATTACTCTGCATTGTACTTAACCACCCCAACTCACGTGTTGTATATAAATTTGTAATTATAAAACCCAATAGTTATCACCTAGTTAGCATTAGTTAGGATGTTATATTATTATATTAATATCATTCTAGAGGGAAGAGCCCTGTAAAAATGAACAATGAATAATTCCTATATAATTTTTATATAAATCCCTCTATTCATTACAATCTTTATATTCATTATATTCATAGAGTTCTTATATTTATATAATCTTTATATTCAAATATTCACTTTTACATAAGGACCAAACTCGCATAACGCAAGTTATATGTTGTTCAATTCATACGTCCATGTCCTTTCTTGACCTTTATCTTTTGTTAATTTTATTAATTACACTGGTATGCATCAATTTTGCTGTCAAGGGTTTTGTAAGTGATTCTTATAGAGTTTTTCCTGCTGATTTCGGATCTGCAATCCGTTTTTCTAAATCAGCTCAGGTTATCCGGCTATGGCCTCATAAGTAAAATAGAATTTTTCGTGATTTTGTCAAAGCGGAATTGGAACAGTAACATCTATCATCACTTGTTTCACTTGTATAATATATTTTTTTACTTTTCAGGCATATAGATAAAATATTTCATAATGAATAGAGCGTGTAAGAATGATCCCAATAGATTCTGCTACATATGTGGGACGGTTACCATGCCAAATAACCAGTCCCAAATCACTAAATTTGTGAAGACAATGTATAGAGCATACTTTGGAATTAAGCTAGGGGACCAGGACAAAAATTTCGCCCCTCATATGTGCTGCAAGACGTGCATTGAAAATTTGAGAAGATGGAGCAAAGGCAGAGCGAAATCTTTGCCTTTTGGAATTCCCATGATTTGGAGAGAAGGAAAGGATCACGTGACAGATTGCCATTTCTGCATGACAAACCTCCAAGGTGGGCTTATAAATTTATTTTTCTTAAATATTTTGAAATCCTCGTATGAAACTTGACATAATATTCACCATAATGTAATATTCACCATATATAGCATAATATTCACCATAATGGTAATCATACATTTACATATACATATTGTTATAGAAAATACATTTACACATACATATTGTTATACAAGTTACATTTACATATACAATGATTGTATATTTTCTTCTTTTTCATTCATATTGTCCCCGATGGGACAATATGAATGAAAAAGAAAGAAAATATACAGACTCCATCGACCTATTTCATATCTTACAGACCGCAGCCTTCACTCACGAGCCGCCACTGTCTGAATGCTTCTTCTATTTCATATGCAAGTTTTATATCCATGTTTCTGTGTTTCTATTTTCAGGAGTTAACAAGAAGAATAAACACATTGTTGTATACCCTGACATTCCTTCTGCTATGAGACCTGTACCCCATGGTCCTGGAATTCCAATACCCGACCACCTCAAACCCTGGACTTCGATGATTCTGATGATGAATCAATGACCAATGCCAATGACCAGTCCCAGTCGTATATACCTCAAAATACCGCTTCAAATGAGCCGAGGCCTCTCAACCAGGCCAAACTTAATGATCTTACCAGGGATTTAGGACTTTCCAAATTAGCTGCCGAGATCTTGGGCTCACGACTTCGAGAGGACAACTTGCTGGCTCCGCGAACAACATTCTCCTGGTATAGGAAACGAGAGGAAGAATTCCGCAAGTTTTTTGCAGTGCACGAAAATACCTCTTCTTTAGTGTACTGCTGCAATGTTGAGGGGCTAATCGAATCCTTGGGCCTGCCATATAACGCATCAGAATGGAGGCTATTTATAGACTCGTCTAAACGAAGTTTGAAAGCAGTACTTCTCAACATTGGGAATAGGGTTGCATCAGTCCCTGTAGCACATTCCGTACAACTTACTGAGAGCTACGATAACATGAAAATTTTACTGGATGCTCTCGTATACGACCAACATAACTGGAGCATCTGTGGAATTTGAAGGTAATACTAATATCATAAGTAAACTATTGCTATTGACTATGTTGTTTTTCCAAAGGTTATTTGAGAGCGTATAAGAACACTTAACTTCCCCACAGAAGTGATACAGTCCAATGCATAGATTTTTTTATCTGATAGAACAAATTCTCTAAATTCTTTAAATATTTTCATTTTTTTTCAGATTGTGCATTTGTATTGGGAATGCAAGGGGGATACACGAAATACCCATGTTTCCTCTGCAAATGGGATAGCCGAGCGGATGAGAAGCACTATGCACAGCGTGAATGGGCATCCAGAGAGAATTTTGAACCTGGGTCGCATAATGTCGTTTCAGTACCCCTTGTACCACCAACAAAAATTTTGCTCCCACCACTTCATATTAAGCTGGGCTTGATGAAAAATTTCAGCAAATCAATGAATAAGGAGGGTTCAGCATTCCGATATCTCGAGAGTAAATTTCCTCATATATCTGATGCTAAACTAAATGCTGGGGTTTTTGATGGTCCTCAAATTCGAACTTTGATCAAGGATACTCAGTTCGAAAACGCAATGACTCCAACTGAGAAGAATGCCTGGCAGGCATTCAAATCAGTTGTCACTGATTTTCTTGGCAAGCGTAGAAGTCCAGAATACGAGTCCGTTGTCGAAAACTTGATGGAAGCTTTCAAAGCTCATGGGTCGCGCATGTCCATAAAAATGCACTTTTTGTGGTCCCACTTGGACTATTTTCGTGAAAATTGCGGGGATTATAGTGAGGAACAGGGTGAACGATTTCACCAGGATATCAAAATAATGGAAGAGATGTACCAGGGAAACTGGGATATCAATATGCTGGCGGAATATTGCTGGTGTTTGAAGCGAGACGTGCCCGAAGAAAAACACAGACGGAAAGCCAAAAAAACTTCATTCCTTCCTCAATAAACTTTTTTCCATATTCATTGTATGAATAAAAGTATTTATTCACACAGTGTTTTCATTTTTCACGAGTGTTCTTATAATATTACTCGTATCTACAGTGTTTAAGCTAAAAAAATCAATGAATTTGGGGATAAAATTGGACTTATAATAAATGGCCAATAGAGAAAAAACCTGACCTGATTGACGAAAACCAATGTCATTTTCGAATTCAGCATGGTTGAATTATATAATATGAGTTGAAAAAACCCTCACAGCAGACAAAAAAATTTCATATGCATACCAGTGTTATTCATTCACCCATTGTCTACCTATTGTCAACTTATTGTGTGACTACCGATATGTGTACAGTACTTTATGCATTCGTACATGTCCACTGAGGACGTACATATTACCTTACATGTAAGTACGTTCAGATGTATACTTTGTATTTTTTATTTATTTAATTTCTCGCAAAATACTCGTTGTATATTATATGTGTTATGTTATATATATATATATGTGTTCATGTACTTTGTGTTAAATCCTAAAATAATAGTTATCCTAATATAAATATGAAACACTGTAAACTGTACTTAATTGTGGTCAATTGTAATTAACTGTAATGATTTAATATGATGTAATTAATGTACTTTAATGAAACTGTAATTAACGATGATGAGTGAATGTGAATTAATTGGTAATTATAATCATAGTTATAGTAAACCAAAATTACAATGTACTCAGTGATGTACTTTGGTTGTACTCAACGTACAACCCGACATTATGTAGCCATTTAGGAATGTATACGCCGCGATATTATTATTATTATTTTGTTATTATTTTTTCATTGGGATAAATTTTTGATTTGCTTCCTATTTTGCCAAATAATTGGTGACTTGTTCTTTTTAAAATTTCTTAATCATTTTTTAGATTTACTGTAGCTTAATAATGAATCCTGATTAAATTTTGCAATGTTCATGTTTTGTATACATTCTCTGTTCGTTATAAAAAATTAAGTCATGTCTTGCCTAAGCATTTAATTGTAAATCTTAAACCTTTAATTTTTGCTCATATGCATATCTTAGTGTAAAGATGCATAGTTCAATTTCCACTTCTAATTAACTCGGCAGATCATGATAACATCAGATCTGAAAATACGCTGCTTAAGATAAAAATATGACTTCATCTTCAAATATCTTGTTTATCTGTTTAAACATTGCCACAGCAAAAAAATTTACTTTATTTTCAAATATTGTGCAAAAATAATGCAGCCTATAGAGAAAAGAAACGACACAATTCAACATTTAATAATAATGATGTTAGCAAATTATAGGTATATAAACCCACAAGATTTCTTCCATGTTCATTCAGAATTAGACTTAGAAGCTGAGCACTACCTGTACATTTTAGCAGTAAATTACAGTAAGAAAAGTCTGTCTTTATCCTCTCCTTCAAGCCTCGCTCTCTTCAGAGAACTTAGCCATTAAAATCTCCCGATACGTTACAAGAAGAATCGGGGAACCTTCAGAAAGCTCAACAGAATCCTGTGTGTGCATGTAGGTTTGTATAGAAAAAGTAAAATAAAACTTTATATATACATATATATGAAATCTATGTGTGTATATATGTGGGTGTGTATGCATGTAGGTTTGTATAGAAAAAAGTAAAACCTTTATTAAGTCGTGTATGCGGGCCGGGACTAGACCGCTTCAAAGGTGAAGTGGGTAACCTAACCTAACAAGGGTAATAAAACGCATAGTAGGGCAGCTAAACAAGTTGAAGTGGACAATCCGGACAAAAGCACCAAACTTTCCCTACTTGTATATTTTGGACCAACAATTAAAAATATCCCCGGAACCACCTTCAGAGACCATTACTTGGCCGCCATATTGGATTTCAAGATGGCCGCCATAGACAAAATGGAATTTCTGATATAAGTTTCAATAGAGAATTCCCTTGGCATGTTTGGCATCAAACTATATGTTTTTTGGCATGATCAGATCAATAAAACAACTTTTAAGCTGATCAGAAGTATGTTTACTGCAGAAATCACACTTCGTACAACATATACAGTGAAAATCGTGAATATTTTAACACAAAAACCATGTTCAAGAAAACCATGTTTAAGAAAAATCAACGAAACTATAACAATTGAAGATTTCACCCACCAAAAAGTAGACCTTTAGCTCTATAACTGAATGTGGGAGAGGAAAATTGGCAAAATATGTGCATTTTAAAAAATGAAATTCTACAAAGGTCAAAATGCTACCCTTTCATATTTGCACAATTTTCATGCATTATTCGTGGTTCTATAGAAAACTTGTATTAACAACATTTGTAGAGTAAGGGCAGGGCTATTAAATGGGCACCATAAAATGGAAATATCTTGGCATTTAGCATTGCAATGCCTACTGTCCCAACTCACCCCGCTCGACGCTATATGTTAAACTGCACAGTTGCAGCTACACAGTTCTGTACACTTCCACCTGGCCTTCTTGCAAGCACACCTGGTGCCACATCCACTCTTGCTCTTGCAGCCGCATTTGACCAATTCGCTGCAAGCTTTAGATGCTACTGGTCTTGTGGTCCAAACTGGTGTCCATGACTGGGACTCTTCGCTAAAGGTCCATCCCCATCCTTCAGGAGTTGGAAGATTCTGTTCACTTCTCTCACAGGTCGACCATATTCCTCCCTGGTATGTGACCCTCCTGGTGTGTTGGAGAAGAGCATCCTGAGTTGGTGGGATAGTCTCCATAGCTTTTCCCTTCTGACAGAACATGACCTTTCTTGCCTCATCTACACGTTCAATGTCACTGGTGTTGTCATAGAGGACAACTGTGTACCGTTCAAGAAGCTTGAAGTGGGGAGTTTCGGCGTCAACATCTGCAAATGGATTTCGTGCCATGAATGTGAATGCTTGTGTTACCTCAGGGTAATGGTGCCATGCTGCCCATGCCGTATTCTTGCCCCTTCCGTAAAAGGATGATGTTGTATCACATCCCGTGAAGCAGTGAAACAGTGGTAGGGATGTGCATCTCTCTTCACCCAAAGAGGCACAGATTGTGTTAATATGATGGTAAGTGAAGTTTTTCCCAGTGCCAAAACCAACCCAAATATTTACTTCAGATCTTATGGACGTCAAGTGATGGAATTTTCCTATTAGAATGACAATAACATCCGTGTCTACAGTTCTGATCATGCAGTTAATGTGCCCTTCCTTTATTGCATCTTGAAGATGAATGAACAGTCTAGTGTCTGCCTCCTCATGGTCGCATCTTGGCATTGTGCGGTCGGCCCCATTGATGATGACTTCAGGTCCTGATGTAATAACAACTTCTTTGTTGTTAGGAACTTCCATTGCAGCAACCTTGTCTGATAGGAAAGCGAACAGTTCTTGCTTGTTTCTAGAGTCTCGAAGGAAGTCATGCCAATTTAGGGGTAATTTGGTTTTTCCTTCAACCTTTCTTCTGATTCCTTTTCCCCGTTTTTCTCTGGTAGTCTCTTTTAAGGTGCTTGCAGTGTAGGTATCCCAGACGATGTCAATTCGCTGGCAAGTTTCTAACTGTTTGATGAGATAAGGGACGAATACACGATCTGCATACTCTTCAAAGTTGGTAACACCTGCAGTAGACAGCAAATGGACGATGGCAGCTCCATCAAGAAGTTTCACATCAAAAGGATCTGGAGGGTTGTCCTTGTTTTCAAATGTAATGATTTTCAGTAGGTCAGACTTTTTCCCAAACCGCAATTTCCCACCATCAGATAGGGAAGAAGGAAAGGGGTGATTCTCGTGTTGGAAGAATGCATCCATGTCACTATGCCGATGTTGCATAACAATATACAGATGAGAGAATAGAGCAACATCGTTCTTCAGTAGTTGGATTCCCCCAACATTCCGTACCTGAGATTTCGGCCGAGGACATCTGAAGAGGGCAAGCGAGTTCTTCTTGATCGGTGTATGAATTGACCTTGTACAATCTGTGACAACTTCTTTGTAGTATCGGCTATATTGCTCCTTACCCAAATCCTTTATAGTTCTCACTGTATGGACCACAGATTCATCCATGACATTCCTTGTGTCTAAGGCCAGTAACTCATTCCCATTATCACAAAATGGATTTCCCATATCACGGAAGACTTCAACGAGATTAGAAACATGATCCTTGAATCTTCTCTGTGTAGATAGTCCTTCTTCGTGGTGGAAGTTGTTGTCTTCAGTTTCTGGAAGGTTTTCGTCTTCATATTCAGTAATCAATCTGGCTTGTTCTGGCCCTGCTACCATCCACTTCTTGAATGCCACTGGATTCTCAGTCAGACCCACCGCGCCTCCTGAACCTTTGACTTTCTCATTGTTTTGTTCATGCGCTTGGTCTAAAGGCATGGCTGAGAATCTCTTCTTGGTCTTGTGTACTACCCAGTGTCCATTTCGTGAAAACTCATTCATAACTGGCTGAGGGAGATTCTTCATGTCCCGGATGTGGAGTGGAAGCCAACGTGCGTAATTCTGGTGGTCAAGAGCAAAGAACCAGGGAACTACTTTCTTCAAGCTTTCTACATACAATGGAAAGTCTCCTGCACGATGTGATCGTATGAATATGAGGCCGTCTATCTCCATCTGAAGAATTGTCTCCCAGTATTGGAATGTTGGACTGACCTGAACCATCTTCTTCTTCCACTCTTCCTTTGTCTTGTCATCATAGGGACCAACAGTTTCCATAAAGGCTTCATGCTGCAGCTTTGCCAATGTCAAAGCTGTTACCTGGTGAGCATGTCTGGTTCTTGTAAGATGAGAGGCTTTAAGAAATGAGTCAACAGTTCCTGCCGAAGCAATGCCTGCTTGTGTCAAGGCATTTGTCCACCCAGATCCCTCTAGATAATCTCCATACGTTCTCCACATGGCCATCTCTGTATGTAGACCTCCAAACATGACGATGACCTTGTCTTCTCCGTGGGTGTCTGGCCACTTCCACTGAATGAATTTACCAAGGGCATATAGGGGTGCATCGAATGCAACAACTGGTATTTGCCCGGGGTTAAGGAATTCAGTAGCAGACCGAACAACATTCATTCCATGCTTGATCATCGCTGGAGTAGCGGCCTTTTCATGGAATAAGGGAAGGAGGTAGGAAAGGGTTTTCATTTGATCTTCATCTTGTTCTTGCCTTGTAGCGTGGTATGCTGACCATGATATAACATCACCCTTCCCTATCGTGTCTTTCTCCAAGATCCTGAACGCTTCTTTCATCCACTCCTTTTCCTGGAAACATGCTTCATGGTAGTGTCCCTCAATAGGGTCAGACACATTAGACAACTTCAGGACTTCTACCTTGGTTTTGTCCATTGCAACAGCTGGTACAATTGAGTAGGACATGAGTAACTCCAAGTCCTTTGAACCTAGAGAAGGTAGCACAAGATCACCTTGTTTGGTTCCACAGTTTGAGACAGTTGGGAACTGAAACAGACTAATCCCTGTACCATGAAATGATCCAACGGCAGTTGTACTAGATGGGTTGTAATCCAGATTGTCAAGTGCCCCAACAATAAATGGTCCATGACGAAACTGAGCTGGTACAACCACTCCTTTGGTCTTGAAGTTCTGGCACACTGCTGTTGCAAGTTGGCTTTCGACTTGAAGAATTCGGTCATAACTCACACTGAGACCCAATTCATATAGTTGTGTAATTAATGATTTTGACCGAATTTCAGTATGAATTTTCAGACCAAGATACAGAGGCAATGGTGGTTCTCTTTCCAAAGAATGGCGAACCTTAGATGATGATGTATGCTTGTTCCTAAAATTAAAAAGGATAAGTTGCGAGACAGTGAGAGTTGCAGGGGAGTCTTCTGGTGTTTGGTCCTTCACGTCAGCACCATTTGTGATCATAGATATAAGGGTTTTCAAGGTTGTAGGTACCGATTCCTGTTGACAACCAGATGGAAAGGCACCTGCAAACTTGAATCCAGTAAAGTTGACGATTTCCTTGCGTATGATTCTAGCAGCTTTTGCAAGAATCATAGTATCTCCTTCAAAATTCTGTCTATTTGTCTCTCTGAGCATTTCCTGAATTCCCTGCTGAAAAACTAAGATTTTGTTCTTGCCATCACTCACTTCCTGGGCATATGGGAAATACTCCAGAATCTTCTCTCTGAATCGTCCTCTGTTCATTTCCTTATTAATACCTAAGTCCCGAAGTCTTTTTTGATACAGATCAAATAGCACAGAAAACTTCATTTGAAAGATTCCTTCTTCCACGCAATTTTCTACATGATTAACGACCTCAACTATTGCCTTTGCTTTCATCAAGTTTTCTTCATAGCCTTCTTCCTTGCTCTGTTTTTGTCTCAAAAGTGAGCGGTAACGGTTCCGATAAAATGTCAAGCATTGCAGATGATACTTGGCTTCAATGGCCATGAGATCACCACCTCCTATTCTAGACATTAGTTCTGTGTCACTGAGTTCTGTAGCCATCATTCGTAAATTGACGTCAGCGCCAAATGTACTGAATTCGTGAAGATGCCCATGTGTTTGTTGACAAAACACACAAGTTGCTTTGTCCATAGGATGCCGCTGAACCCGCTTCCCCGTAGATGAACTGGTTTCACCTTCATCCGCCCTTTCTCTCTTTTTTGTAGCCCTTTCAAGCTTTTCTTTACTAAATTTAACATGGCATGACTTGTGCCACACAGCTTTATTCTGAACCAGATCTTCAACAGTCACCTCTTCATTGAAAAGAAGAGGAACTGGTAGTCTTCCAAGATTCTTGAATGCGTTGACATTCTCCATAAATGTTGCATATGCTTCAGTTTTTTTACCACTCACAGCATTGAGTGGACATTTAAGAGTCTCACCTTTGCTCTCTTGACAAACCATGCATTTGCTCCAATCCATGTTCACAAATCACCTGCAAAACAGAAAAGCACATATTATATAGTTATATTATTAAATATTTTACATTAAATAAACATTTAAGGGTAATTCTGATTATTTTATAGCAATCCTGGCATCGAAATATGTAGGTTTAGGGACTATTTATTTACAATTACTCCTCACAATAGTTTGTTGATTTCTAGCTGGCAGCCATCTTGGATTTCCAAAATGGCAGCCAAGATAGGGTTGTGCGTCTTGGTTCCAGGGACAAATTGGTAGCTAAGGTCCTGAACAACATTTGAGCCAAGTTTGGTGCTTTTGTCCAGAATGTCCACTTACTTCAAAAATCAGGGTCTAAGCTACTGCACTAGCAAGAAGGAAAGAGAGGAGAGATAGAAGAAGTTCTCAGAGGCATACGCGGCACATAATGGCGTCTTTACATGCCTTCCTTGGGGGATTTAGCATCACAGCCAGTTGGCTTTGAAGGCAGCCAATCGTATGGCGTAAACGGTTCACAGCAGGTTTCTTAAGAGGGCCAGAGAATACAGACAGACGACACACACACACAATCTTACACATACATACGTATTTTATGCCCCATAAGACGCTCCTTTTTTCCTGAAAAACGTCTCCAAAAATCACTTCAGGGCTCATATGTTATTGTTTTGTTTAATGTTCTTTTAATAAAGTTATGGGAATATATTTTTTGTCAGGCTGATAAATCTTGAAAATATTTTTTTCCAAAATATTCTTTGCTAAATATAGGGTGCGTCTTACCACTTGTAGCGTCTTATGAGGCGTAAAATACGATACAATCTTTAGGAGCACGGCTTAGAAGGCGTAAGGCATAAACGGCTCACACCCAGTTTCTTTAGAGGGACACAGCCACTCGTATATGGTTTAATCGTACACAGTTATTTCCTTGTACGTACTTATAAAGGAGAACTAAAATGCACATCGGTCTGCCTCAGAAAATAGCAAAACACATACACATCGTATATGACTTAATCGTACACAGTTATTTATGCACGTAAAGGAGAATTAACACTGTCTCAAAAAAATAGCAAAATACATGTATATATACATACTTACATGTGAACATGCCTTCCTTAGACTATCTCGCAATCCCCTCCATACATAACCCCTCATGCATAACCTCCCCACCAACCATCGGCAGTATTACACTACGCTACTCAAAATATGTTAATGAATTTTTGTAAACCTATCATTTTTTAAATTATTTTAGATATATGGGTAGCCATAATTTACTAAATTTTATCTAATTACCTTAGGCTTAGTTCATCCGTTTAAGTTACATCCTTTAAACACTTTCCTTATATCTCATAACTAACGTATATACTGGTGCTACTGTAATATGCGGTCTACCGTTAAGTTTCTACTGTAGTATGCGGTCTACCGTTAAGTTTCTACTGTAGTATGCGGTCTACCGTTCAAAATATTTAAAAGGAATTGAAAATGAATTGAAAGGAATTATAATTTAATTTACACAATTAAGGAATTATTAAAGAAGTTAAACATACTACTACCGCATACTTAACGGTAGACCGCATACTACAGTACGCCCTTGATGATTGGTTAGGTTAAGTCGTGATATTTTCGTTAGTTTTAACGAAAATATCACGACTTAACCTAACCAATCGCCAAGGGCGTACAATTAACCTAATAATAAAATAATAAGAAGATAAGAAGCTATAATTAAAAGGTAGACCGCCGAATCGTAGGTAGACCGCATACTACAGTAGCACCAAAGTATTTTCCCCAGTTACAAATTTAGAAAATTCTTATAAACTAGAAAAAGATCTTGATTGATTAGTTGCTTAGGCTAGTAAATGGCAGATACAATTCAATGTTTAAAAATACAAAATCATCCATTTTGGTGGAAATAATGAAAACTTTAGTTATGAGATGCAGGGAAACTGTTAGATGATGTTAGACAAGAAAAAGATCTTGGCATTATGACTGCTACTGATCTCCGCGGGAGCTAGTCTTTGCCAAGTAACAGCTTCTATACTCTAGATAACGATTTGGTGTAATTATCATATATAAAAGTCTGCAATAAAGTTTTTGTTAATGGAAAATCCAGATTGGTACCCTATATTTTTACACTGTGGTCAACTCTATTTTGTAATGTAAGCTTATGACACCATATTAATGTTAAGCAAGGGCAATGAACTATCAGTATTTAAAAAACTATATATTTACACAAAAAATAAAGATTGTACTCATAATCAGCAAGTAAAAATGTATTATAAAAATTAATTTGGCAATGATTTTTGAGTGGGTGTAAAAACTAATATTTACCCACATTTTCAGTTATAACAACATATTTGCACATTTTGTTTCATTTATAGTTAGTCTACATTTAACATCTGGGTACTTGTAGGTTATCTCCCCCCAAAGCTTGATGTGTCATCGTGGCAAATAGCATGAAGTCGTAGTAAATTCATTCTGGCTGAAAAAGCAATAATTAAATTGTGCAAAGGATTGGTAATATCTACTGAAATAGATACTATTAAATATATAATTTGGGTCATGTAATAATTATTGTACGATTTATTTTTTAAACTAATTTATGGCCGGATTCTGAAGGATCGCCAATATAAAGTTAAGGATTACCTGAAGATCAGGGCTCCCAGCCTGTTTTAGTTAGCCTTATAAGGCTAACTAACGAAAATATCAGGACCTAACCTAACCAATCGTCAAGGGTGTACAGTTGACCTAACGATTGGTTAGGTTAGGTCGTGATATTTTTGTTAGTGAGCGTTATAAGGCTAACTAAAGAGGGCTGGGGACCCTGATCTTCAGGTGATCCAAAGTTAATGTAAGTTGTTTAACAAATCAACAAACAATGTGCATCAAACATTCCAGAACGAAATGCTCGTTTGATTGTTTTGCGTGCGTGCTATTTGCCACGATGACAAATCAAGCGTGGGGGGTAGATAACCTCCAAGTACCAACATCTGATAAAAAATACAAGGCACATGTGCCCCCCCATGGATATATGCATACTAATATAATATATATGTATATATATATATATATATATATATATATATATATATATATATATATATATATATATATATATATATATATATATATATATATATATATTCTTATAATGTTATTTCCATTATTTTTTTATTGTTTCTCAGTTTTTTTTAATAAAAATATGTTAAAATTTGTATTCAATTCAAAATAAAATAGGGAGTTCCTCATTTTGAGAAGAGCTTCAAATTAGTAATGACATTTTCACAACTCTATTACTTTTACAATGACATTGTAATGCAAAAATCACATAACTGTTTCTAAATAAGAGTTTTGTTTTGTTCATGTTTTGCTAATGTTTTATAGATGTGAGAAAGCCATGTCATGTTAATACTATGTTTCTTATTGTTTCAAGTACACTGTGTATGATGGATAAATGTCTCTTTTGTGAAACCTCATTGGACGACGGGCGAGCCGTTGTCACACTGGGATTCAAAGGATGTCAAGGAATAGCAGAGGCTAGTCAAGCACGAGGCATCAGCTTCACCACAGTTCCTGGACAGCATGTGCATACTGAATGCCGTCATAGGCATTGTAACAAGAGAAGAATCGAACAGAGCTTAAAGAGATCACATGATGCCGTGTCTGAACGTGACGAGGGGCTCAGGTATCACTCAGATCAGAAGAGCGTCCTTTCAACTTCAAGGAAAACTGTTTTGCGGACACATCGACACCTTTGATGATAAGCATCAGAGATTTTCAGAAAACTATTACACGGCAATGCCAAAGTAGGAATGATAAATGGTCAGAGAGAGTGATGGCTAATATGAAGTGTACATGATCTGCCAGCTGCAGATGCAGTGTATCATCAGATATGCAGCATTAACTTTCGGACAAAAAATTATATTCCACGTGAGTTTCTGTCTTTGGATGACCAACCTGTGACTAAAAAGTGTGGAAGACAAAGGGATACATCCCAGGAAGCGGCCTTCCTGCAAGTCATGGCTGACCTGGAACAAAATGATGAGCAGATCACCATGAATGACATCATCGACAACATGCAGTTCTACAGTATTTACGTGACTCAGATAGCAAACCCTATGGTATTATGTACATGAAAAAGAAGATAAAGGACCATTATGGTGACAACATAATAATAACAGATTAATGGAAAGTCTAATGTCGTTACATTCACCAGTGCAGCTTCTAAAATTCTACACGATTTCCATCAACAGTCACAGAAGGACGACTGTATGCAAGAAAAGTTCAGACTAATAAAAGCAGTAGCCAAATTGATAAAAAATGATATCAAATGTATCACACAGTCCAAAGATACTTATCCAACATCTGAAGATATGTGTGCTGAAAAGGCAAATGCCTTTCTCCCCTAGTCCCTCAGCACTTTTTTGCATATCCTATTTCCTCATAAGAAATCTGATGTTAAAGTGGCTTCAATGGGGCAATAGGGTGTGTCAATTTTGTCAACTTTTCTCAAATCAATTTTGGGAGTGAAAATATAGTCTTTTCATGTCAAAACTTGAAATTGGCCAACCAAAATGAAATAAAATAACCCTTACCTACATCAATTTTACCTTAAAGTTTCAGAAATTGACCCTTTTACTAAATAATAGGACATAAATTGAGTAACTATTCATCTGTCACAGAATTATCCCACTGATCGCATATGGAGTGTTTTCAAGGTCATATAGTTGTTGTACAATGTACAAGTCACAACATAAATAGAAGTGTCCCTCACTCT
This sequence comes from Bathynomus jamesi, assembly GCA_023014485.1. NCBI lineage: Eukaryota > Metazoa > Arthropoda > Malacostraca > Isopoda > Cirolanidae > Bathynomus > Bathynomus jamesi. Next base: position 4,014,054 of record JAJOZX010000001.1, read on the forward strand.
CAGTCCTCAGTTGCCTCTTAGATGTCATAGACGGTGGTTTGCTGTTATTGCTCTTGTACCTACTTCATAGTTATTCTACTAGACGAATACTACAGTTTAACTCTAAGTATGGATTATTGATTATTACAATTATTTATTATTATCATATTCTTCTGTCTAATTATGTTGTAATCCCATGAAATATTTTTTTATTGAATTTTAGAACATCGAATGACTAAACTTTGAAACATCGTAATTGATATAAAATACTTAAATGTTTTTCTTTCTTTTCAGATATTCCTAAGATGCCAAAATTGAACACAAGAGGTCAGTCGTCATGCCACTTGAGCCTGTTAGTCGGTACAGGCAAGGAGCTTCCCGTATCAGAACTACCAACAGTGCGAGACATGCTGAGACTAGGGTTACTCCTTCGTGAACAAAATACAAACGATAGAAGGAACTACACAGAGAAAGAGCTCATAAGGGACATGATTCCCCCTCTTCTGCATCAGTGGAAAAAAGCTAATGTGTTATTCAAACCACCTGTACTCTGTCAAAGCTGGGCACTTGCGTTTTTTTGCGCGTTTTTTTGCGGTACTGCGGTACTGCGGTACTACTACCGCACTACCAAACCGGTACCGCATAACGCAGTACCGCAAAGGATCGCTGAAAGTACAGCAGTACCGCTACCGCATTCAAATTTCCCGCGGTACTTTCCGCGGTACCGACCAACACGGTAGTACCGCAGTACCGCAGTACCGCAAAAAAAACCGCAAGTGCCCAGCTCTGCCTGAGTCAATCAGTATAAAACTATTGAGCTAAAATCAACAAAGCTGTGGCACAAAGCAGTTGAGACATCACTTGGTAAAGGAAAACTAGCAAAGAAAAATAAATTTCTGCACGCACTTGATACTCTTCTTGACATTTTTAACTGCCAGTGTCCCATAGAGTTGTGTTCTGAAGCCAATTGTTCTCCCTCATGCAGAAGAGAACCTCACCCTCACATTGATTGTCGCTGTCCTCGTGAGAAGAAGATCCCTGTTTTGGAGCTGGCTTTCATAAAGGCGCAGAGAACAAAGGCAGGAGGCCAAGGAAGTATACAGATTGGTTCGGCAGATTATTCAGAAAACAAAAAACAGATTGTTATTGCTAAGAAAAAAGAGAAAATCAGAGAGAGGGAAGAAAGGAAGAAAAAGAAGAGTGAAGAAGCCACCCAAAGAGATGAAGAGCTCTCTCAAGAGGTTTCTCACTTCTTTGAAAGCTCTTCAGATGAACAGAAAGAAGCAACATCAGATGATAGCTCCAAAATGCCATCTGAACCTTCGCCGAAGAGAATGAAATACAACACTAAAGACATCTCAAACATTGCCCTTGCCAGTATTCGCCACCATACGTGGCTACGAGAGACTGCAGAGATTGCCACTGCCGCTTGGATAGATGCAGGCCTCATCAGCCGAGAGGATACATCCTTAGTGATGGATCATAATAAGATAAGAAGAGCACAAGAAAAGATAATGAAGGAAATATCTGATCAGCATGAAAAAGATTTGAAGGAGGAAGGTCTCTCTTGCCTTTTGTTTGATGGAAGAAGAGATGACACAAAAGTTCTCCTAGAGGTAGAGGGAATGGACAGAAAGTTTCCCGGTCTCATCAAAGAAGAACACTACTCCGTGTGTTCCGAACCTGGTGGCCGCTATTTGTTTCACTTTGTTCCTGAAGCAGAAGTAGAAGGCAAGAAACATGCAGAGGCAATTGATGATCAAATAATATGTTGGCTTCAAGAAAGAAGACTTGACAGTTCACTGCAGGCCGTTGGTGGAGACTCAACTGCGGTGAACACTGGATGGCAGGGCGGTGTTATGACGCATTTAGAGAAAAAACTTGGAAGAAGGCTTGTTTGGATTGTATGTGATTTGCACACAGGGGAACTACCTCTTCGTCGTCTCATCCAGGAACTTGATGGTCCTACAAAGAGCAACAACAAGTGGTCAGGCCCCCTTGGCAACATGCTAGATGAAGCAACGGAATTAGAAATAAATACAAAATTTCCAAAGGTCGAAGTAGGCCCTCCCCTTCCAGTGTTCGTCTGAAGAAGTTATCAAAGACCTCAGCACGGATCAATCTTACGCTTATCGTATTGTTCAAGCAATCAGATCAGGAGAGTTGCCTCAAAATCTGGCTCTCTTGGAGATTGGACCCGTAAGTCACAGTCGTTGGTTAACTACAGCGATTCGTTTCTGCAGGATTTGGGTTTCCAAACATGCACTGAAGGGCAAAATGCTACAGAATTTGATGTTGATTGTTGAATTTATTATTGGGTTTTATCTTCCTCACTGGCTTAATGTAAAACTTAATCCAATGTGGATGGAGGGGCCCAACCACATCTTGTTTCAATTACAGCTACTGAGAACCCAAAGGAAAGTAGTGGTGGACATCTTGTACCTGTGGTGAGAAGGTTCGCTTGGTATGCTAGGCCAGAGGCAGTTTCGCAAGCAATACTCTGCTGCCAATGTACCAAAGAGCGAACTGAGGCTGTGGAAATCATTCTAAAGCTTAGAGGAACATCACTAGATGATGACCAGCTGGGAGACTGCTCTGTTCAGACAAGGAAGGTACCTCCGATAAACGTCAATGCCACGAAATTGTCAGAATTATTTAAGTTCGGAAGTTTTGAAGCCACCACTGACAACATGTATAACAAACAAAGATTTAACACAACTTAAAGAGGCCCCAATGCAAGTGCCAAAGTGGCCTTCTCACACTCAGAGTGTGGAGAGATGTGTGAAAATGGTCACAGAAGCAGCTAGTCAAGTTTACAGTCACGAAAGGCGAGAAGGCTACATCAAAACGCAAGTAGCAAGCCGAATGCTGATGTCAAGGAACCGCAGTAAAAAGGACATGACTGCATTGGTTACTTTCAAATAAAGACTCTGAATGATATCTTATTGCCACTTTAAATGTTGATAGGATGTTTGCGCATATTTGTTATTTTGTTACGAATTTATGGAAAAATGGAATTTTTGAATGGTGGTGGTGGGGGTGGTTAATTGATGCTATAATACTGCCGATGGTTGGGGGGATTATGCATGAGGGGTTATGTATGGAGGGGATTGCGAGGTAGTCTAAGGAATGCATGTTTGCATGTAGGTATGTATATACACGTGTATTTTGCTATTTTTGAGACAGAGCGGATTTAATTCTCATTTACGTGCATAAATAACTGTGTACGATTAAGTCATATACGATGTGTGTGTTTGCTATTTTCTGAGGCAGAGCGATGTGCATTTTGATTCTCCTTTATACGTACGTACAAGGAAATAACTGTGTACAATTAAACCATATACGACTGGCTGTGTCACTCTAAAGAAACTGGGTGTGAGTCGTTTATGCCTTACGCCTTCTAAGCCGTATTCCTAAAGATTGTATGTATATGTATGTAAGATTGTGTGTGTGTCTCGTCTGTCTGTATTCTCTGGCCCTCTAAAGAAACTGGCTGTGAACCGTTTACGCCATACGATTGGCTGCCTTCTAAGCCAACTGGCTGTGATGCTAAAGCCCCCGAGGAAGGCATGTAAAGACGCCATTGTGCGCCGCGTTATGCCTCTGAGAACATCTTCTATCTCATATCTTTCCTTCTTGTGTTTTATTACCCTTGTTAGGTTAGGTTACCCACTCCACCTTTGAAGGGTCTAGTCCCGGCCCGCATACACGTCTTAATAAAGGTTTTACTGTTTTCTATACAGACCTAAATGCATACCCACCCACATATATACACATACAATTCATATATATATATATATATATACTTTTGTGGGTCTGAGCTGCCAAGTTAGGTTACTCTCTCCCCCTTGGAGGGTTTAAACCCGCTCTCCTCCCTTGTTGCATACCCCCCTACCCCCTCTCTCCCCTTTGAGCATTATTGTTCATGTTGCAGTCAATTGATTTACATTCGATATTTTTGCCATCATACTATTGAATCCATCCGCCCCGGGATCGAGACTCGGTGACAGCAGACTTCGTGCAGCAAAACCCAACTCTTCATCCTTCCACACAATAAAAATTGGTTGGTAGATAAATGGGTACCCTGGGTAGTCTAGTGGTTAAGCCGCTGGGCTGCTGATCGGGAGGTCGTGAGATCGAGACCGGGAGAGGACTTTGTAATTTCTGACTCCCCGTAGTGGGTCGTGGTTCGAATTCTACGTTAAACTGTAGGTCTAAGGTGGAGTGACAAGCTTGACCTTCGTCAGAATTAACAATTTGGGCGGAAGCAAAACCAAGATTAACCAAAGTTAAAAGTTCATAGACCCATAGATATTTTAGTAAGGTTATAGTACCACTTAACAGATATTGGAAGATTTCTCTGAATGGAAATCCGACTTAACTTATATGTATACGTACATTTCCCTCACCGTTTCTACAAATTCGAGAAAAGCATTTTGAAACTCTCCTTTCGTACTAGGAAGCAAGTACAAACTTTTCACCTCCAACTTCATCATGAAATGCTCTCAATCTTTTCCCTTTGAGGGAGAGCTTTACCTGCGAGGCTTAAACATATCTATGAAACTAACCAACAGGTTTTGGAAACATCGAAATTTGTGTTGATACGAATAAATTCATATGAAAGACCATTTTCTGATTTGATCGATACTCTTTGTAAACGGGATATAATTTCATATTCAGTCACTCTTTTTCCTATATTCTCTCTTTAGATTCAGCATAAACTCATGTGTGAAAAAAATTGCAGCGCTTTGGCTTGTTTTTCGCTCTCATGTGCCACCATTGTAGAAAGGTACCTAAAAATTTCATGCTTTCAGTTCAGTTAATAAAAATGTACAAACCTCTTAAAGTGTCAGCTGTTTAAAAAATTACCCAATACATTTCCCTATATACAGTAGATGCTTTTCTATTTAAGGAATCAATAAACGCAAGTTTCATCATCAAAAGATGAAAAATTTTACTTTATTATTATTATTATTATTATTATTATTAGTAGTAGTAGTAGTAGTAGTAGTAGTAGTAGTAGTGTTATTTAATAAATCCTTTTGCTGAAATATTTCTTGGTCGTCGTTGGGAATCTTTGCAAGACAAAACTTTTAACGAACAGGGCAAATTCTGAGACGTTGAGAAATTTTCCTCAAGGTAAAATTTCTCGACTAAAATGTTTGGAACTAACAAAGACGCCGAAAATAGGAAAGTGATCTAATGTAACCTAACCAAATTTGATCTAGTGCAATTTAATTTATACACACATATATTTATATATATGTAAATGTGAATAAAGAATAATTCTTATATTCATTTTTGCATATAAAGTCCAAACCCGCGTAACACTAACTGTATATAAAACACAAGTTCGGATAATTTTTTTATTTTCTTTCTATTTAATTTTTGCTGAATAATTGCTGAAATATTTCTTTTTTAAATTACTTAATCGTTTTTTTTAGATTTAGATTAATGATGTAATCGTGTTAAATTCTGCAATGTTCAATTTATTTATACATTCTCTCTTCGTTGTAAATGATGAAGTCATATCTTGCTTAACACAATCTTAAATTATAAACATTTAATTTTTGGCTCATATGCATGTTTAATTTTAGTGAAAAATAAAATGCATATTTCAGATTCCATTTTTTGTTAACTCTGCAGATCATGGTAACATCAGATCTGTCAATATGCAGTTTAAAATAAAAATATGGCTTCATCTTCAAATATCTTGCTTATCTGTCTACACGTGGTTACAGCTAAAATAGTTATTATCTTCAAGTATTTTAAAAAAAAATTCAGCTTATTGAAAATAAAAAAACAAAACAGGTCAACATTAAATAATAATGATGTCACCATAATTTATGTATATAAACTTGTAGAAATTCTCCAGTGATCATTGATTCTGTCTGATCTGACTTAGAGGCTGAGCATTACCTGTAACATTTTAGCAGTAAACTAGAGTAAGAGAATATCTTTGTCTTCTCCTTCGAGCCTTACCTTCTTCAGAGAACTTAGTCTTAAAATAGAGAAAAATAATTTCCCGATACGCTAGAAGAAGAATCGGAGAACCCTTAGAAAATATAGTAAGCTTCACAGAATCCACTGTTCCCTTACAAGAAGAAATCGGAGAGTAGTATAAGAGAAACTATTGCGATTCCCAACATGGTACCAGCTACACCAAAGCAACAAATCCGTTGCTGCCACCTAACCAGAACCCCATGTTAACCTCGAACTGACCAAGGCCATAGCCGGAGGGGATATATATCTATATATATCTATCTATCTATCTATCTATCTATCTATCTATATATATATATATATATATATATATATATATATATATATATATATGATACACACAGACCGTGCATGGAACAAGGAACTCTTCTAGGAAAATTAAATCCACTATAGTCCGAATAAGTAATGGTAAATGACAAATACCATAGTTTTTCTTTTTTATGATGCTAGCCCGACGTGGGCAACGGGTCACTCGCAATGAGGTCCCAAAAATGTAGCTTCTCTCACCAGCTATCTGCAAAGCAGATAGGATCCAGCTTTGGGATAGGATCTGCTATCTGCTGGTGAGGGAAGCTACATTTCTCGAACCTCATTGCGAGTGACCCGTTGCCCACGTCGGGCTAGCATCATGAAAAAGAAAAAACTATGGTATTTGTCATTTACCATTACTTATTCGGACTATAGTGGATTTAATTTTCCTAGAAGAGTTCCTTGTTCCATGCACAGTCTGTGTGTATCATAAAAAACCTCAGGGAACCATTCTGAGTTCATTCCCATTATGAAACGGACATGTTATGTGCCTTGAAAAGTGGACACTCAATTCTGCCAGTTGAGGTTCAAGTTTTGGTTTTTGGCTAAAAATATAATAGTTACCCCTTTTTCGTTGATGTATTCAATCTGACGTGAAGGCAGCGAGTCTTTTGCTTATATTGAGGTTCTAAATGTAGCTGGGCTATGCTGCTTTAAACCCTAGATCCTGTCCCAAAGCTGGATCCTATCTGCTTTGCAGATAGCTGGTGAGAGAAGCTACAATTTTGGGAACTCATTGCGAGTGACCCGTTGCCCACGTCGGGCTAGCATCATAAGAAAGAAAAAACTATAGTATTTGTCATTTACCATTACTTATTAGGACTATAGTGGATTTAATTTTCCTAGAAGAGTTCCTTGTTCCACGCACGGTCTGTGTGTATCATAAAAAACCTCAGGGAACCATTCTGAGTTCATTCCTATATATATATATATATATACTTTGGTTACTTTTTGGTTAGCTTCCGCCCGAATTGTTCGTTCTGACGAAGGTCAAGCTTTTCACTCCACCTTAGACCTACAGTTTAACGTGGAGTCCGAACCACGCCCCATCAGCAGCCCAGCGTCTTAACCACTAGGCCACCTAAGGTACCCATTTATCTACCAACCACTTTCTTTATTGTGTCGAAGGATGAACAGCTGGGTTTTGCCGCGCGCCGGCTGCCGTCGGGTCTCGAACCCGGGACCGATGGATTCGTAGTCAGCGACGCTAACCACTACACCACCGAGGCGCATATATATATATATATATATATATATATATATAGAGAGAGAGAGAGAGAGAGAGAGAGAGAGAGAGAGAGAGAGAGAGAGGGTGTTTCAGGTCGACCCTAGAAATATGGAAATTTAAAATTTGTATTTGGTATTTGAAGTCTATCATAGTAATTTCGTAACTAATATGAAGGGTTTCTTTTTATTGCAGATGAATGAAAATAGCCGATAGAGGAAGTGAATCATTTTGATTATGCTTCGTCACTTCTTATAGGTTGGACCTGAAACAGTGAATTACTACCTACTGTTCTTGCTACAAATTCCGCCAAATTCCATATTTCTAGTGTCGACCTGAAACACCCTGTATATATATATATATATATGTGTGTGTATATCGTAAAGAACGACGCTTGTATAGGAGAACATACCGCGCAAGATGAGGAGGGAGAACGAACAAATTAAAAAATGAGGTAACCACCCGGGAATCGAACCCGGGATCTTCCGATTGCCGGTCAGATGAGATAACCATTACACCATGGGCCTCACTCGATCAGAAGTCGTAATTCTCCTACATACGCGCAGAAACCAATGCCCGAGGGGGGCACCCCTCGCATGCCGCACATATATACAGTTTCAACTGCAAAGAACACGCAGTATAATTAACGTAAAGAACGACGCTTGTATAGGAGAACATCCCGCGCAAGATGAGGAGGGAGAACGAACAAATGAAAAAATGAGGTAACCACCCGGGAATCGAACCCGGGATCTTCCGATTGCCGGTCAGATATGATAACCATTACACCATGTGCCTCACTCGATCAGAAGTCGTAATTCTCCTACATACGCGCAGAAACCAATGCCCCGAGGGGGGCACCTCCCGGATGCCGCACATATATACATTTTCAACTGCAAAGAACACGCAGTATAATTAACGTAAAGAACGACACTTGTATAGGAGAACATTCCGCGGAATATAGGGTGAGTCAGCAAAGAGTACATTAAATTGGAGGATGAAATCTTTGGATAATTCTAAACCACAATGTCTCTATGTTAAAATGTCAGATTCTGCATAGTTTCCATGTTACAATACATTTAAGATGTTGTATTAATGAGAGTGAATATGAAGTGAAACCCCCGTAGGTTTTTGTAATCATTTATTCACAGCTCTCTAGAGTGTGACCCCTCTTTGTTACAATCTAAAGGAAATGTTCAAAGTTGCCCCTTTCTGCCTCAATGCAGGCCTGTACACGTCGTACCACTGAATGTCTGACGCGTTCCAGAAGAGAACATTTTACCCGAGCATCAAGGAAATATCTGGATACTGTTTATCTCAAAAGGTGGATAGGGCGTGGTGGTCCCGTTCCCTGGCCACCCCGCTCCCCAGATCTTAACCCTTTGGATTTCTACCTGTGGGGCCATTTAAAGACGTTGGTGTATGATACAGAGGTTCAAACAAGAGAGGAATTATGGTTCGTGACAGGTGCGAGCAAATTAAACATAGTCCAGGCATTCTGGAACGCGTCAGACATTCAATGGTACGACGTGTACAGGCCTGCATTGAGGCAGAAAGGGGCAACTTTGAACATTTCCTTTAGGTTGTAACAAAGAGGGGTCACACTGTAAAGACCTGTGAATAAATGATTACAAAAACCTACGGGGGTTTCACTTCATATTCACTCTCATTAATACAACATCTTAAATATATTGTAACATGGAAACTATGCAGAATCTGACATTTTACCATAGAGACATTGTGGTTTAGAATTATCCATGGATTTCATCCTCCAATTCAATGTACTCTTTGCTGAATCACCCTGTATATGTATAAAATTATATAGAGGGTGTTTCATAACATGTGGGAAGCACTTTCAGGATGGATTCAGGACCTGAAAATAATGAAAAAAGCTCAGATAAACATATGCCCGAAATCGCTTTGTTTCCGAATTACAGCCCGTTTTGTGTTCCACCAATTCTTTCCGCAAACTGTTTACAAACACTGCTTGCCGACAGTGTTTGTGAGTCTGTACGAGACTTATTTCATGTAGAGTATGGCCTTGCCGACTGTAATACTTCGTACACTCTATGACATGTTTCAACATCGTTGAGTGTAGAGCCATCAGTCAGTCAGAGGTGCATCGCTCGCGGTGTTTCACTGTTCGTATTCGTAACTTCTTACCGTGAATAAGTGCAATCCAGTGATAAAAAAAACTTAAAAGTTTTTGTGTTATTCAGTAATAGTGTGCATTTGAAGTGAGAATGGAGGCGTATTCATACAGAGGAATGGCAGACACGCATCTCATGTATGGACTTACCGAGTGTAATGCGGCAACAGCAAGACGTCTGTATGCGGAAAGGTTTCTGAATCGCCGTCTGCCAGATAAGAAGACCTTTCAGAGATTAGACGAGTGTCTTGGTGATACAGGATTATTCAACAAGCGGGTTTCAGATGGTGGTAGACCAATCAGCGCCAGAATTGTTGAGTTGGAGGAGTGAGTCCTGAATCGCGTGGAGGAACATCCCGGTGTCAGCACCCGAAGGATAGGAGCAGCAGAGTGTGTAAGATACACGACTGTGTGGAGAATTTTACGGGAACAACAACTTTACCCATATCACATTCAGAGAGTACAAGGCCTTCCTGAAGCTGATTTCCCACCACGAGAGGCTTTTTGTACTTGGTTCCTTCAACAGTTTACTCGCGATCCTCTTTTTCTATCCTCTGTATTGTTTTCTACAAGAAATGGCGTGATCAATTTTCACAACACATATCACTGGGCCGAAGAGAATCCGCATGCCATCATCCAGTCAAGTCACCAACAACAATTTAGTATCAATGTATGGGCAGGACTTATTGCCGACAACTTAAGCGGTCCTTTTGTTTTGCCTGGAAGATTAAGAGGAGAATCCTATTCCAATTTTTTAAGGAATGATTTAAGCGATTTACTAGATGAATTTCCTCTTGGTGTCCGACGTCGTATGTGGTTTATGCATGACGGCGCTCCGCCTCATTTTAGTCGAGTAGCTAGAGACTATTTGGATGACCATTTCCCTGATAAATGGATAAGCGGTGGAGGACCCATTTCGTGGCCTGTTCGCTCCACGGACCTGAATCCACTCGATTTTTACCTGTGGGGGTCATCTGAAATCCATCGTTTACGTGACACCCATTGACAACGTTGATATGCTTCGCCAACGTGTAGAACAAGGATGCCAAAAAATCCGAGCAATACCTTGAATGTTTGGAGGTCTCAGGCAGTCTATGACGAGGCAGTCTATGTTCAGGCGTGTATTCAAGCGCAAGGCGATCATTTTGAGCACTTCCTTTAAAGATAAGGCGGATACTTGCTGGAACACATAACGGGTTGTAACTCGGAAACAAAGCGATTTCGGGTATGTGTTTATATAAACTTTTTCCATTATTTTCAGGTCCTGAATCCATCCTGAAAGTGTGTCCCACATGTTATGAAACACCCTGAGTATATGTATATATATATAACCTATAACATAATTTAACTATACTGAACTTACACTTACAAAAAATAATATTAGATACACAGGAGTACCATTATTGTATTCACTACTAGTCTTGCATGCACTCTCGCTTTGCATTTCTACATGTTTTCCGTAATATAGTTTTTAACACACTGTATATAGTGTTAAAAACTATATTATCTACATCCATAAACGGAAACGAGTCGCTTTGTTCCACTTCCAAAGTAAACTTAATGGAAGGACTTGATTATTTGACTGAACGAGGAAGTCATCCAAATCACACCTCATGGGCCAGATACATAAAATATCGTTGACGTACCTCACCACGGGACGCCAACTCCCAGGATTCTCGGGATATAAGTTATCTAAAAAAAAAATCCATGTAAATATTGGAGAGGAGGGGCGACAAAACCTGTTGAAAATATTGACCATTAAACGTGAATTTGCAATCTTTGTTGCAAAGTTTAATGAGTTCAAAAGAATGTGAGCCGGTAGTGGCTGGTCATACTTATGTAATTCTCGTAAGAGAAAGTCAAGCATGTCGTCAATTGGCACTTTTGTGAGCAATGAACAAACGTCGAAACTGATCAATCTGTCGTTGGTTTCACTGCATATATTATTCGGTTTTTCAGTAAGATGCATAGAATTTGTTACAAATGAATAGGAGATAGTTTCGAGAATGGGTGATAAAACTTTAACACTTTAACAAGCCATTTGGAGAGTTTGTAAGTAATAGATCCCACAGAGCTAAATAATTAGAGTTAAATAATCAAGTCATTTCTACTAAGTTTACGTTCGAATTGGCACAAAACAACACAATCCCGTTTTTGGATGTATGTGTAGATAGGGAAAGCCTAGTTTTAAGTTTAGTATCTACGGAAAAACAAACGATTTGTTCTATGTACACCTTTACTCCTGACATGACACCCCCATCAAGAAAACCATATTCTCTTCCATGTTTCTCCCTGCTCTTAGGATCGCCAGTTCGGAATACATGGAGGCTGAGTTAGAAAAATCAATAATATTGGAAGCGATTTATGTTACCCAGCTCCATTTTAGAAATTTTCCCTTAACTAGGCAATACGAATATTCTGTCGTGTGAATAATAACCCTCGCACTTTATCGAAGAATATTTAAGTACTTCCTTTTTGCCAGACTTTTTAGGCATTGTTAATGTACTTAAACTTTTGAACATTAATGTACTGTAGTATTTTCAGATGACAATATTGTAAAAAATGTCATAATAAGCAATAGTCAGACCAATAATTCAGGCATTATCTATAAAATTGGTTGTAAACAATGTAACTCCTTTTACATTGGACAGACGGGAGATGATTTGAACACACGTGTAAAACAACATCACTATTCCCTCAGAACGGGACAGTCGTCGAATGTCCTTTTTGTCCATTGGTCAGAGTTGTCCCATTGTACTGATTAGAATAATTCTTTAATTTTATTTCACTCAATATTATTAATAGTAACATTCTTGAGTCTGCCATCATTCAATTTACAAACAATTTCATCCTTAGCCATGGCCTTTTTTCGTTCGATCCTGTTATTTTGAATTCTTTCAGAGCAGATTTAGATAAGAAGGGAAAGGTGCGAAAACGCTGGTAACTTTTCCACCTGGATTGTATGCTCCTCCTCCAATATTCTCAGCACCAATCACATAATTTTTGTATTTTTTATGAACTGTATATATATCTTAGTCTCGTTATTAATTCTAGTGTTCCTGAGGATGTCATTAGACGAAAGCGCTTGAGCACCATTTCGTGTTTTAATTTTCCTTCATGGTTATTTTCATCATTAAATATTATTCACGTGTTACTTTCGTAAAATAATTTTCATATATACTAGCAGAGAACCCGCCCCTCGTGCGGGTAGAAAAAATATCCCGCCCTACGGGCCGGATATTTTTGGTAATTCCTGCGAAATTGCTGTTATTACCCATTCGTAATACATAGCTACTGCACAGTAGGGTGGAGTCAAAAAACCTTTTTTTAGAATTAATTTTTGTAGGGGCACCCAAAAGTTAGTCTGTGGTACTAATAAGAAATTTGTAAAATATTAGCTACCTGCGACATCACCTTCACCGGCTTCAAGGAGGTTAAAGATTTTGCCTTTCAGGTCCCCCCAAAAATTAAGGAAAAATTCAAAGATTTAAGCGTATCTTCCGTTGTGTTTAATGCTAGGAAGATCATTTTTGTTTCATTTGATTTGTCTATTTATGTTCTTTCATTCCTCACAGAGGTTTGAAAACTGGTATTTCATGAAAAATACTAAAAAAAAAAAAAATATACATTTTTATATCTATCGTTGAGTTTCTCAACTTTAGTAGATGTTTTAGCACTATTTTAAGGTTTCCATTTATTTAGATTTTCACAGATTTAAATTATTTCATAATTATATTATTTAGGGTTTGTTACTTACACTATATTACATCATGATTTATATCTCTTTTTTCAGATTATTTGATTGCTTTGATAAATTTTTATATTGAATCTGATTCGCTAAAAATATTACAGTCACTAATATAGTCTAATTCTGTTCCGACGCACAAAGCAGAATTAGGCATGGCTTCCATGGCCGCAAATGAATCAGCAAAAAGGAAGCCAGGGAATACTCAACAGCTGAATCCAATCTTTGGACAACCAAATGATCTCTCACTGATTTATTTGCCTTCGTCCGAAGATATAATTCAGTGTTTCCTTTGTGTTAGACAGGAAAGAAGTAAGTCAGGAGAAGCTAATCCAAAAATTTATGATGTTGCTACAGTCGTTGCCCAAAAGGTAAAGACTGTATGGGATCGTGCTTCTATTCCAACTAGCCATCATAAGATTATAACGCTGCGCATCCAAGGTTTGTACGAAAAATATCAAAATGTCTTGAAACAATTCAAACGGCGGAAAGACCAAGCATCCTATCAAGCATTGCTTCACAAATTTAAACTTGACTCACTGAAGCTTTTTGATATAGCTTCTTGTAAATGTGAAGACTTCCTGACATGTCGTTGTGAGAAAGACCGAAAAGTTCCAGTTCTGGAAAGGGATTTCCTTTACGACCAACGAAATTCTCGAAATACACAAAAGTATGAGGAATATATAGCACGGATCTCGAAAGGAATGAAAGAATTTGATACTGCTGCATCTGTTTCGTTAAGTTCCAGCGAAATGAACGAAAACAGTGAGCCGTTTAAACTCACGCCAAAGCTATTAATTAATCCCGGACCCTCACAAATGAGAATGCAGTTGCCAACAGTGGGTAGAGAATGCGATCGAAGAGGAATATCTGACCGTGCTGGGGCAGCTCTTGCATCTGCTGTTTTTTAAGATTTAAAATTAATTAGTAGTGAAGATACTTCTTCAGTGATCGACAGAAGCAAGATAAGACGAGAAAGGAGCAAGATTAGAAAAGATCTCTCTGAAGATACCTCAACTTTCAGTTCAAGTGATCATGTTATGGGTCTCTACTTTGATGGAAGAAAAGATCGAACAAACGTTATGGTAATGAAAGGTAGTAGTATCATTCTAGGATTACTATGGAACAGCATATTGTCCTTTTGAAAGAACCAGGCTCAACTTACTTAGACCACATATCTCCAGAATTGAACACAGTAAAAATATTTATAAAGGCATTTTGGAATTCTTGGGATGCAAAAATATCGGTGCGAGAAATTTTGTTGCCATTGGCTGTGATGGCACTGCAGTCAATACTGGAATAAAAGGAGCCATATTAAAAAATTTGGAGTAGAATTTAAACAAACCTTTTCACTGATTTATTTGTCTCTTTCATTTTAATGAGTTACCATTGAGGCATTTGTTAGAAAACCTCGATGAGCCCTCCCATGGTCCACAAGAAATGTCAGGACGAATTGGAAAAGCATTAAAATCTGTCGACCAAACAATAGTTAAGTTTGAAGCCGTGGAAGGAAATCCTCTTCCAATTACTAATTCTGACGATCTAAGTACAGATCAATTGTACCTCTATAAAGCTTCTCAGGCTATTACTGCTGGGTATTGCAGCAATGACTTAGCAAATCTTCAACCTGGGCCAATGGTCCAATCCAGATGGTTGACTACTGCTAACCGCATCCTGCGTTTCTACATAGGATGTGAAAATCCGATGGATAGCTTAAAACTGCTGGTAGAATACATCGTCAAAGTTTATACTCCAATTTGGCTCACGATCAAGACAAAACGTTGGTGCTATGATGGATCTCGTTACCTGTGACAGATGGTAGCTTATTCAAGATACTTAACAAAGGAGTTTAGAGATATTGTTGATAAAGTTATTATTCGTAACGCCTACTTTGTGCATCAAGAGAACCTTCTTCTTCCAATGATTACTGATAATCGGCCAAACATTCGAAAATTGGAAATACGAAGGATCGAAGTAGGAAGATGTCAAGCTGAAAAAATGAAAAGCACTCGGGAGTTCAGTGTACCGAAGCTAAATTTCCATGCACTTGACTACGCTGATATTATATTTTGGACAGATAGTCTCATCAGGCTTGAGCCACCATTGACAAAACCACTTAACCAAAGAGGAGTTGACATCAATGGCTGAGAACACTAGCGAAGAAAAATTAAAACTCTTTCAATTCCCTTGTCATACAGAAGCAGTAGAAAGGAGTATATCAAACGTGTAACAGAAGCGGCAAGAGCAGTTTATGGAAATGAGAAGAGAGATGGCTACGTTAAAACTAAAATTGCATCCCAAGCAATAATGAAATTATTTGAAACCAAGAGAGACTACAAAAATGAATAAGAAGCTCTCTAATTTAGTGTGGTGGGTGGGTTAGGGCGGAACTCAAAGAGCAGCCACCTCCACGTTGTGAGTTCTGGGTAATTTAAGCCTAGATATGCATGGCTCGTATCTAACTTAAATTAGCGGAGAGCTGCTCCAATAAACAATGTATTTAAAGCCATGCAGCTATTTCATGAGCTTCTAAAAGAAAACTGAATCACTGACTGACGCTTAACATCAACCAATCAACGAAAGCAATAAAAACTATTTTTTGTTAGTATTTTTCATTAAATACCAAATTTTACAAATTTCTGTGAGGAATGGGAAAAAGTGTATAAGGGTAAAGTTGAAGAACATAAATAGCCAAATCAAATGAAACAAAAATGATACGCTTAAATCTTTGAATTTTTCCTTAATTTTCAGGGGGACCTGAAAGGCAAAATCTTTGACCTTGGCGCCGGTGAAGTTGATGTCGCAGGTTGCTAATATTTTACAGATTTCTTATTGGTACCACAAACTAACTTTTGGGCGCCCCTACAAAAATGAATTCTGGAAAAAGTTTTTTTCACTCCACCTTACTGTACAGTCATGGCACGAATGTGTGTTGATATTATAATCCAAAATATTGTTTAGGAAACATGTTTTATTCTTGACAAAGAAGAATGAGACGAATGTAAAACATAACCAACTGGTGAAGTTAAATGAATGCCCGGTTAAGTTAATTGAATGCCCGGTTAGGTCAACTGTACACCCTTGACGATTGGTTAAGCTAAGTCGTGATGTTTTCGTTAGTTTTAACGAAAATATCACGACTTAACCTTACCAATGGTCAAAGACGTACAGTTGGCCTGACCGGGCATTCAATTAACCTAACCGGGAACTCAATTTACCGGGCATTCAATAATTTTACCGTAGGTTTTGATTAATTTTCAGCAACTTTTACCTAATAATTTTTCTTTGGAGGAGCCGTTTCCGGGTTTTAAAGTGGGACAGATAAACAGCCAGGCAGCAACTATATAGATTTTTAAAAATTAAAATTTTTGCTTAATTAAAAAAAAATTATAATTTTGTTTGCTGAATCGTAAGTGCATAGAGTGAAAAGTTAAAATAAAGCAAAGTGCATTTATTTTTAATACCATAGATTATACAATACATGGTGTGTACAGACGGACAGGTTTTATATATATATATATATATATAAAGTATTGCTAAAATGTTTTTATTGACTTTTAAAATAAAGTATCGGTATCGGCCAAATATCGGCCTATTTTGAGTATCGGAGTATCAGTATGGGTATCGTTGAAAAAACGAGTATCGGTATCGGTATCGGCCAAAATTCTGGAATCGGGACATCCCTAATATATATATATATTTTTCTTTTTCTTTGTGGGTTTGCAGCATATATATATAAATATATATATATATATGCTGCAAACCCACAATGAAAAGAAAAACGATTCCAAGGCCTTTCGTGTATTCAGAGCTACACCTCGTCAGGGAATGAATACACGAAAGGCCTTGAAATCGTTTTTCTTTTTCCTTGTGAGTTTGCAGCATTCATTCATTTCACGTGTTTAATTGTGAAATTCATCCTATATATATATATATATATATATATATACTATAAAAAGCCAGTCCTGCCTGTCTGTCCGTGTGTAGACACCATGTATTCCCGGGGTGGCCTGAATAAGATATCACGCCAAAAAAAATTTAGCGTGCCCGTATTCCGGATAGACATGTTATAAAATGGGCGGAAGTACTGTAATTAATATGTGAGTGACGTTACGAATTGTGGGCGGAGAATAATAAACACTCTTTTAATAGTTGCAGCTTACCTCACTGTTTGACAAAATAGGACTGATATCGCAATCATGCACTGATTCTATAATATCATAGAAACAAGAGCTAATTTTTTTAATAAATGGAGCAAAACAGTGGCAATAAGACATTTCAGCTTCCTATTCACAATGCATTAAACGCGATTTTGACCATAAACATTACTGTGCTTTGTTTTATTTTAACTTTGTTTAGTAAACTGGCTTTTTATAGTATAGATATACGAATATATCTTCCTATATACAGTATATACTGGAGAGGAGGGGCGACAAGCTTGACCTTCGTGAAATGAGGAATCATCGCACGGAACATTTGACAGGTTGAAAGAGAGAGATAGATAGATAGATAGATAGATAGATATATATAAAGCCTGTCCGTCTGTACACACCATGTATTGTATAATCTATAGTATTAAAAATAAATGCACTTTGCTTTATTTCAACTTTTCAGTCTATGCACTTACGATTCAGCAAACAAAATTATAATTCTTTTTTAATTAGGCAAAAATTTTAATTTTTAAAAATCTATATATGTACAGGGTGTACATAAAGTCAGGATCTATTTTTGTGAAGCACTTGGAAATTATGTGGAATTCAATCATAAAATGATAAAGTGGTAACATTTATTAAATAATTAAGAGTAGGATTCGACGTGACGCCCATCAGTATCCATGCACAGCTCAAATCGTTCCGCAACATTTCTAAACACATTCTGGAGCATTTGCGTGGTTATGTTATCTGCAGCAGTTCGTATACGTGTACGTAAGTTTTCAAGACTCGTAATCTTCGTCTGATAGACGTGCGATTCGATAAAGCCCCATGCAAAGAAATCTAAAGGGGTTAAATCTGGTGATATCGCTGGCCAAGGTCTGTTGCTTCCGCGTAACCTGGCTTTCTATAGTATAGATATACGAATATATCTTCCTATATACAGTATATACTGGAGAGGAGAGGCGAGAAGCTTGACCTTCGTGAAATGAGGAATCATCGCACGGAACATTTGACAGGTTGAAAGAGAGAGAGAGAGAGAGAGGAGAGAGAGAGAGAGAGAGAGAGAGAGAGAGAGAGAGCGAGACATATATATATATATATATATATATACACAGCGTGTCCCAAAGAAATGTATACCCACTTTGTTCGATAATACCAGCTATGAGGATAATAAATATATTACTTTTTATATGTTTTTTAATAAAGAATTTTCTCCTGAATCTAAATATGTAATTATATTTATTAAAAATTTAAAAACAAAAACGTTACAGATGTTTAAATTATAATTATTATTTTCGAGACTTCATGTGCGATATTTTCTAATATTTTAACCGACTGTTTTGAGATACTTATGTTTAGTGTTGATATTGAAGTATAAATGTTGTAATTATTAGTTAATTCAAAAAATTTACAAATTCCATGGTTAAATGACACTTTATCTAAGATGTTCAAATTGTCGTTAGAAAAGAACAAACGTCGAAGAGTTATAAGATGTTAGATAAGGTTAGAGCAAAACTGTAGTCTTGCCTAATTAGAACTCAACGAAATGGCTAGGCTATACTAGGCACTAAACATAAGTATCTCAAAACAGTCGGTTAAAAGGCAGGCCAAGCCATAAAAAAAAATATTAGAAAATATCGCACATGAAGTCTCGAAAATAATGATTCTAATTTAAACATCTGTAACTTTTTTGTTCTTTAATTTTTAATAAAAATAATTACATATTTAGATTCAGTGAAAATTCTTTATTAAAAAACATATAAACAGTAATATATTTATTATCCTCATAGCTGGTATTATCGAACAAAGTGGGTATACATTTCTTTGGGACACACTGTGTATATATATCGGGTGCGGCAAAAGTAACGCCCTTTTAATAATTGTATCTTTATAGTTTTATACAGTAAAATTTTTTAGTTTTATATTGTATCATTTTGTTATTTTTTAGTTTTTACTGAGAAAGTACTTATTATTTTTCTTAAAATGCTGTATTTTTCTTAAAACCTTATTATTTCTCTTAAAATGCTGTAATTGATTTATTTCCTTCAATAAAAGAGAATAAACTAAAAAGGGCGTTATTTTTGCCGCACCCGTTATATATATATATATATCATAATCTATACATATATCTATATCTATATATATATATCTATATATATATATATATCTATACATACATATATTATATATCTATACATATATATATATATACATATATATATATATCTATACATATATATATTATATATATATATATATTATATATATATATATATATATATATATATATCTATACATATATCTATATAATATATATAGATATATATATATCTATAGATATATATATCTATACATATATATATATCTATACATATATATATATATCTATACATATATATATATATATATCTATACATATATATATTTTATATATATATATATATACATATATATATATATATATATATATATATCTATACATATATCTATATATATATATATATAGATATATATATATCTATAGATATATATCTATATAGATATATATATAAAACTTATATCTATACATATATATACAGGGTGGCCCAAAAAAATTGGCACCAAATTTGAGAAGTGATATCTCAATAAACATTGCAGCTAGGGACTTAAAAAAAAACAAACAAATGAAAGATAATTCTTTTCTCTTTAAAATACTTATTCTATGGCTTGATGGTTATAAGCCCATATAATGCCCAAAATTGGCTTCCAAAAAAAATATACAAAAAAAGTTGCGCATTTATAGTTATTCCTTGATCCTAATTTTAAATGAAATTTTTCTATTCCAGACTCCTCAAGATGGGATTGAGAGAATCTGATAAGAACATTATACAAACACTACGTGAAGAAAAAGGATATTCATTAAACAGAATCCTTTACGAATTTCCAAATAGAAATTGGAAAAAAAGAACTGTGGCACATTTTTTACAAAAACTTAAAGAAACCGGCAGCAGTCAACGGCGTCTGGGAAGTGGTCGACCAAAAAGTATTAGAACGCCAGAAAACATTGAAAAAGTAAATGAAATGGTTTTAAGTCAAGAGGAACAACCGGGAACAAGTAAAAGTGAACGTGAAGTTGCGAAAGAAACCGGGATTTCACGTTCATCAGTACAGCGAATAATTCGAAAAGATCTGGGTTGAAACATTTAAGAGGGTGAAGGTTACTGCTTTATCGGAGCCTGTGAAAGAAAGACGTTTCCATCGATGTAAAAATCTATTGCGAAGATTTCGGTCAAATGAGTCTGTGAGAAAAATTTGGTTTTCTGATGAGAAACGATTTACGGTCGAAACACCACGAAATACCCAAAATGATCGGGTTCGTGCAGCAGTGGCGACAAAAACTCATTTTG
>JAJOZX010000001.1:4047500-4050000 GCA_023014485.1 Bathynomus jamesi
CGATAAAACAATTTGTTGTTACGAAACAACTACATATCTCTGAGGCGTGAAGCGAAAAGTGTAATAAAAAAGTCCAAGCGCGAATTTGAAATCTCCATAGCTCGTGACGGTAAAGAAAACCCCAAGCGATTCTTTCAATACGTCAATAATAGAAATCCAGTAAAAAGTGTCTTGGGTCCATTGAAAAATGTAAACGGAGATCTAGTTTCTGAAAACAAGGAAATGGCTACCTTGCTAAACGAATTTTTTACGTCAGTTTTTACTATAGAAGATGTAACGAATATCCCTACGGTCATAGACATAATACCTTTTGATAATGGTAATATTTTGGATAATATTGTCGTTAGTGAAGGGGAGGTAATGCGCTATATTGATAAAATGAAAACGCGTAAATCACCGGGTCCGGATTCCATATATCCCATACAACTAAAAGAATTAAAAGATAGCATTGTTGTGCCGCTAACAAAGATTTTTAATGCGTCTATTTCTGAGGGGTGCGTACCAGATAATTTCAAGTTAGCAAACGTAACACCTATCTTTAAGAAAGGCGATAAAGGTGCGGCGGGAAATTATAGGCCAATCAGTTTAACGTCTGTTGTAGGTAAGCTACTGGAATCAATAATTAGGGATCGTATAGTCGAACACTTAGAATTCCATAAGCTAGTTAGAAATACGCAGCACGGATTTAGGCGAAACAAATCTTGCTTAACTAATCTTTTAGAATTTTTCCAAAGCGTGGTTGACGTTTACGATAGACATCGGGCGGTTGATGTAGTGTATTTAGATTTTCAAAAAGCGTTTGACACCGTGCCGCACAAAAGACTCATTGAAAAAACTAAGGCTCATGGAATCAGGGGTGTAGTAATAAATTGGCTAGAAGAGTGGTTGCGAGGTAGGAAACAGAGGGTGGTCGTTGATGGAGCGGAGTCGTGTTGGGCTAATGTAGCGAGTGGCGTTCCTCAGGGTTCTGTATTGGGCCCCTTGCTTTTTCTTATATATATTAACGATTTAGATGTCGGCCTAGTCAGTACAGTTTCAAAGTTTGCGGATGACACGAAGCTGGGTGGTAGGGCGATTAATGACGAAGATAGAGGTAAAATTCAGGAAGATCTGAATAAAATCGTTGATTGGTCAGTCACATGGCAAATGAGATTTAACGTGGATAAGTGCAAAATTTTGCATATAGGTTCGCGTAACGGTAATTTTGCGTATAGTATGTCAGGGAAAGATTTAACAAGCGTAGAGCAGGAAAAAGATTTAGGAGTTATAGTCACTAGTGATTTAAAAGTAGCGAAACAAAGTACAGCAGCGGTCAATAAGGCGAACAAAGTGTTAGGTTTTATAGCTCGAAATTTTGAGTACAAATCGCGCGATATTATAGTTCCACTTTATAAATCATTAGTTAGACCCCATTTGGAGTACGCGGTCCAATTTTGGAATCCGCATATGCGCAAAGATATAGACAAAATCGAAAGAGTTCAAAGACGAGCAACTAAGATGATTCCGTCGCTTAGGTCAAAGTCGTACGAGGATAGGCTTAAGGAGTTAAAATTGACAACACTCGAGACTAGGAGGTTAAGGGGTGATCTAATCCAGGTTTTCAAAATTATGAATGGGTTCGATAACGTAGATAGAGATAGCTTTTTCGAAATATCTCAATATAATAGGACTAGAAATAACGGGTGTAAGTTGACAAGTAGAAGGTTCGAGACAGCAGTTGCCAAAAACTTTTTTACGCATAGAATAGTAAATAGCTGGAATAGTTTGCCGGTAGAAGTAATTAGTAGCACGTCTATAAACATGTTTAAAAATCGATTAGACGCATATGTTGATAGATTGGGTATAGTTTAAGGTAGTAAAATTAAGGCTTTGTGGGGATAGATCCCACAGCTCAACACAAGTGTTGTGGGATATAGGGAGGCAGCGTCTTGGGTTAGGGGATACTCTCTGTCCTTACACACCCCATTTAAAGAGATTCCTCTGCTGAGCGGTGCCCCCCATAGTACTGTGAGGTATTGAAAAACTCATGATCTTCACTTGCCCCACAAACACCTTTAAATGGGAGACCCAAGATGGGTGCACACACATTTCTACATTACTGTACAGTCTTTACAGCCACACCTACACTTTTCCTCCTAAGTGTATATATTGTAATGTATATTTGTAAATTTTGACTTGGTCCACAATCGATATGGACCGTGACTTATTTTTCGTGACAAGGTACTAGTATTGATGGATACCGTAATGAAATTGACTGGATTCTTTGGATCTGATATATTTGCATGTCGGTTATAAATAGATATAGAGTGTAACATATTTGTGGATAGTAGTCTATTATGACTGATCCTCTGGATCCAGAGATTCTATCTTTAGTTTTAAATCGATAATTAATTAGTTTTGCTAAATTGGTCGTTGCCAATGTACAGTGTACAGGAAGTTGTTACATAAATTTCTTATGTTCTTGTGGTTCGGAACCCACGTAAAATTGTAGGTCCCCTCC
>JAJOZX010000001.1:4055000-4067500 GCA_023014485.1 Bathynomus jamesi
GATTAGAATCTCCCGATAAGTTACAAGAAGAATCGGGGAGAAACCTCAAAGAATTTAATAGGCCTCTCAGAATCCTCCGAGCCACTAAAGAAGAACTCGGAGAGTAGTATAGAAGAAACTACTGCAAGTAACAGATCCGTTGCTGCCTCCTAACCAGAACCCCCGTCGACTTCGAACCAACCCAAGCACCATAGAAGATATTGGCATAACAGTCTGGCGACCCTGCCCCAGGATAAGAAAAAGATTTTAAGAAAAGATTTTAAGAAGAAGAATATTTTAAGAAGAAGAATATTTTAAGAAGAAGAATATTTTAAGAAGAATAATATTTTAACAACAAGAATATTTTAAGAAGAAGAATATTTTAAGAAAAGGATTTTAACAAGTGGCGACCCACCATTTGACCGGCGTGTCACGACTTCCAGTTCGTAACATCCACCCTTGAACCGGTGTGTCACGACTCCAAGTTCTCCACGCCTAGTTTTCATCCAAGAAGAAGTAGCCAGCAAGACACGTCTTCAGGACACGTCTCTAAGGATTTCAGGATTTCGCCGTAGGAATCTTGTTAAGTGCAAAACTCTTTTTTAAATAATCTCTAAAACATTTGAAAAGTCAGTATTAATAACAGTTAATATTTAGTATGGAGCCAGAATTAACACAAAACACAGTGAACACTTCAGACACCAGTGATACATTTTTTTTTGGTGAAACTAATTTTCACAGAAGTTAATTGTCACAGAGTTAATTGTCACAGAATTAATTGTCACAGAGTTAATTGTCACAGAATTATTTTCACTATTATATTCAGTATAGAATAATTTTATTTTATGTACTAAACATAATAGTACAGTACCTTCGCGTACATTAGAGTGAATTATTGTTTATATTTTTTTATTTTTGTTTGCAAATTTTTTCAAATTATTGAATTGAATTGACTTGCAAATTAAGAAAGAGAGAGTTTACAGAGTTTATAGAGTTTCAAGATACTTGATAGCGTTCAAGTTAGTTTCAGAATACTTGATAGAGTTCAAGTTAGTTTCAAGAATACTTGATAGAGTTCAAGTTAGTTTCAAGAATACTTGATAGAGTTCAAGTTAGTTTCAAGAATACTTGATAGAGTTCAAGTTAGTTTCAAGAATACTTGATAGAGTTCAAGTTAGTTTCAAGAATACTTGATAGAGTTCAAGTTAGTTTCAAGAATACTTGATAGAGTTCAAGTTAGTTTCAAGAATACTTGATAGAGTTCAAGTTAGTTTCAAGAATACTTGATAGAGTTCAAGTTAGTTTCAAGAATACTTGATAGAGTTCAAGTTAGTTTCAAGAATACTTGATAGAGTTCAAGTTAGTTTCAAGAATACTTGATAGAGTTCAAGTTAGTTTCAAGAATACTTGATAGAGTTCAAGTTAGTTTCAAGAATACTTGATAGAGTTCAAGTTAGTTTCAAGAATACTTGATAGAGTTCAAGTTAGTTTCAGAAAACTTGATAGAGTTCAAGTCAGACAGTTTTATTCCAAGTCAGTTTTATCCCAAGTATTCCGAGTCCCAAGTATTCCGAGTCCCAAGTATTCCGATTCCCAAGTATTCCGAGTCCCAAGTATTCCGAGTCCCAAGTCAGTTTTCAATGCAGTCAATTGAATTTAACTTTTCCTTTGTAATTTAAGAGAATTTAATTTAACAAAATGTAATTTAAGGGAATTTAATTCAACCTTTTTTTTTTTTGTAAAAGAGAATTAAATTCTACCAGAATTGACCGGTTTGCGTCTTTAGTTTAACCTTTTTTTTTTTGTTTGTAAGAAGGAAATTGACCCATTTGTCTTTTCTTTTCATGCTATTGTTGCGTATATAAATATATACTTATGTATTTTAATGTTTGTAACAAAACGGTTTTTACAAAGGTTGTAACGATTTTGGTAATTATTGTAATGTATATGAGGAACATGCCGTCCCTCCGTTTGTTGAACTCTTTTAATTTTTGTTCTAAGTAGTGTGACAAGCAATCTCTTTCCTTTAAAAAAAAAAAAAAAAAACGTAATTGTCAATTTCAGACTAAAATATCAAATAATTCAAATTCTATCAACATTTAACGAAAAAGTATGATTTTTCTACTTAACATGCAAAAATTATTAAAACCTTTTTAATATTTTTTTATATTATATAAAAATAATTCTTAATGTAAAATTTACCTGAAATTATTAAAAGAAAAGATTGTTCGAAATGCTTTCCTTCCATTTCAATAACTTTTTTATTCTTGGTCGAAATTCATCTATGGCTCGATTTACTTTTATTTTTTTAAATATTATAAAATTATGTTTAGCTCGTTGAAATGCATAATTGATTTCTATTTTTAATCTGTATTCTTAAATTTCTTAATTCAATTATCGTACCGATACTTCTGGTTAATGTTAATGGTTATATAGTTCATATATAGCTAGGAATGTTACTAGCCGAATTTAATTCCATCTTCAAAATTCAATTTTAAAACCGTGAGATTTACTTTCATTAATTGTAAGTTCTTCTAAGTACGTTTTTGTTAATTACCTTATACGTGTAACTGATTATGTAAAATCTATAATCCTAATTGAATTTTATTACTTTTGACACATATTCCGTCCAGTCACTTTTGCATTAAAACTCGTATGCAAACATCATCATTATAATACATCATAATTATTGCTTACTATATATAAGTTCTCGCTCATGCATTTATTCAGTTAATTTAACAATCCTCTCAGCTAATCTGTCCCTCGAAATTGTAAGATACACACTTTGTACCTAGTACACAAAAATACGCACTAGACCACAGGTCTATACATCATCCATTACGTAATTCTATTTTTACCTACACTAGTCAATAAAAATTAGTTTATAGATTGTACGATTTACGTTTTTCCCTTTTATCTACTATTCATTATGTATGTAATTTGTCCCATAGAAAAATAAAATTTCGTAAAAAATTTTAACCATATCATTGTTTGTCTAACTTAATTGTTTGTCTAAATTAAAGTATTAATCTTTGAGTTTTTTATATTTTATAATAACTTTATAATAACTCTAAGCATAATAACTCACTTGTTCTGTATAAAACTTGTAATGTAAAGAAAAATTCGTCACCTAACTTGAATTAGTTACGATGTTATTTTCTCAATTGTATTGTATTGTATTAATTTTATTATATTATTGTATAAATATCATTTTAAAGGGGAGAGCAATGTAAAAAATGAACAATGAATAATCAATATTCATTTTTACATAAGAACCAAAATCGCTTAACGCGAGTTTGGATAATAATTTTACTTGTAGCTTCCTATTTTTGTTCGTGTCACAACCCTACGATCTACCATAGCTATGGTTTAGTCGTATCCATTTTCCATTTGTTATAGAAGTTATTATAATTAATTATGGTTGTCTTGCATCTCACCCTCGTCCCTAGATTATGCATACACATTGCATATAACAGGATTGGAACCCGTAGTTGTACTTCTTAGTCATTAATACCCACTCTTTGTCTCTAATTCGTTCTTGTAAATCTTCCTTATAATGATTTGTACTATACGTACAAATTCAATAACTATGACGTCACATTTTCCCGTCATTAATTTCCATTCATCATATCTCTAGTATTCAATGTATGAAAATTCTTTATCATCATAATAAAAACTGTACACTCTATAGAAGTCATTATTTATATGTTATGTAGTATAAATATTATTATTCAACCATATTCATCCATACCGTATGTGCCCATGTACTTTGTATTATATTTCTAACATCTTAATTGTCTATTAATATGAAACACTGTAACAAAACAAAGTTATTGTAACTGTTTAATTATAATTAACTGTAATACTTTAATTTAATATAATGTAATGTACTTTAATGAAACTGTACTTAATGATGTAATGTACTAAATGACGTAGTCAATGTACTTTAATGGAATTGTAGTTAACGATAATAAATGAATTGGTAATTATAATCATAGTTACAGTAGACCAAAATTCCAATGTACTCAATGTCGAACCCGACATTATGTCGCCATAAGGAATGTAGAATCGGCGATACTGTTGTTATTTTTTTTATTATTATTTTCGTTGGAATAAATTTTGATGTGCTTTCTACTTTGCCAAATAATTGATGACCTGTTGTTTTTTAAAATCTCATAATCATTTTTTTAGATTTAGCTTAATAATGAATCCTGAGTAACTTTTGCCATGTCATGTTTTGTATACATTCTTTCTTCGTTATAAAAGATGAAGTCATGTCTTGCCTAAGCATTTAATTGTAAATTTAAACCTTTAATTTTTACTCAAATGCAGATTTTAGTTTAAAAATGCATAGTTCAATTTCCACTTTTAGTTAACTTGGCAGATTATGATAACATCAGATCTAAAAATATGCAATTTAAGATAAAAATATGGCTTCATCTTCAAATATCTTGTTTATTCGTTTAAACCTTAACACAGCTAAAAGATTTACTTTATTTTCAAATATTGTGCAAAAATAATGCAGCCTCTTCAACATTTAATAATG
This sequence comes from Bathynomus jamesi, assembly GCA_023014485.1. Lineage (NCBI taxonomy): Eukaryota > Metazoa > Arthropoda > Malacostraca > Isopoda > Cirolanidae > Bathynomus > Bathynomus jamesi. The sequence goes on from JAJOZX010000001.1 coordinate 4,059,526, forward strand.
ATGATGTTATTAGAATCGGGGTATATAAACCCCACCAATTTCTTCCATGTTTATTCTGATTCCAACTACGAGGCTGAGCATTACCTGTAACAGTTTAGGAGTAAAACACAGTAAGAAAAAGTCTTTATCTCCTCCTTCGAGCCGTGCTCTCTTCAGAAAACTTAGTCATTAGAATCTCCCGATAAGTTACAAGAAGAATCGGGGAGAAACCTCAAAGAATTTAATAAGCCTCTCAGAATCCTCCGAGCCACTAAAGAAGAACTCGGAGAGTAGTATAGAAGAAACTACTGCAAGTAACAGATCCGTTGCTGCCTCCTAACTAGAACCCCCGTCGACTTCGAACCAACCCAGGGCCATAGACGGAGGGGTTAACATATATACATATATATATATATATATATACATATATATATATATATATATATATATATATATATATATATATACATATATACATATCTATATATATATATACATATATACATATCTATATATATATATATACATATACACATATACATATATATATATACATATATACATATACATATATACATATATGTAAAAATGAACAATGAATAATCCATATTCATTTTTACATAAGAAACCAAAATTGCCTAAGCGAGTTTTGGATAAAAATTTTATTTGTAGCTTCCTATTTTTGTTAGTGTCACAACCCTATGATCTACCATTTCTGTGGTTTAGTCGTATCTATTTTCCATTTTTCATTGTTATAGAATTTATTATAATTAATTATGATTGTCTTCCATCTCACTCTCGACCCTAGATTATGCATTAGGGCGGAGTGAAAAACTCATTTTTCGAATTTTCAAATTGGCTAGTGTGGAAAATGTGTGGAGTAGTGAGGAAATAAGCTGGTATAAATTTACAATCATAACATTAATATCTTCAGGTGCGACAATGACCTTCAATATTGAAAAAAATTGAAAAAAGCAGATTTTAACCAATAATTACAGAAGAGTCCACGATGCACAATAGACAAGAATTTATTCACACTTGTATAAAAATAGCTCAGTCAACCTTTAAAAAAAGTTTCTATTCTCTAAAAACAGTTTTCTATAGTCAGCTCACTCAGCTGTCACGTGAGTACCTCGGTTCAGTGTAGCTGTCGCTCTCGTAGCAGGTGGGTGTTCTGTTGTTGGCGTTACTCAGATAGTCTAAACTATATTTCTTATATATTTTGCATTTCTGTATTGTGTTGCCCTAAGTTTGCCATGTACTATTAACTGAAATTAACGTATAATTGATATTAGCTCTTTCTTTTTCAGATTTGTATACTTTCAAAATGTCTCGAGTTTGTGCAAAATCAACCAGGGCCTCAACTGAGTGCCCCATGTTTGGTATGGGGGAAGATTTGTGGCACAGGAATCTTCCTACATACGAAGGAGTTTTTAAATATTACTTGTTTGTAAGAAACGATTTGAAACAGAATACTAATAAAGATCCTTCAATATCTCAAATATTAGAACAAGTTGTTGATAAATTGAAAACAATTTGGGAAAGTGCTTCCGTCCCAATTCTGTCAGACAGGCGAATTGAAACAATGTTCAGAAGCTACCACGAAAAGTATCGTGTCATTATGAAGCCATACCAAAGCAGAAAAAATTCTGAAGCTTACAAAGCAAAGATTGATATGTTCAAAAAAGAAGCACACACGAAACTTTTTGACATTGCAGCGTGCAAGTGCAAAGTACTAACACAATGTTCTTGTCCCAAAGAAAAAACGGTTCCAAAGGAAGAAGTGACGTTCCTCTTAGATCAAAGGAGTGAAAGAAAACTGTTTATTGATAGAGTAGATATTACACTCTCAAAGAAAAAAGCATCTACGTTGCTAAGAAAGCAAAAAGAAGCTGTGAGGCTCACCAAAGAATCTTCACAGGAGAAATTGCAGGATACAAATGTTGAATTATCATCATCGACATCAAAGAGTGAAAGTGAATCTGGCGAAATATCAGACGATACATTTCCAGAGCCAGTTAGCTCGAAGAGAAAGCTCGAACAACCTGAAGAACAATTATTCAAGAAAAGGAAAACTACAAATCTACCTTCAGTGGCTACTGCTTGTGACAGGACTGCAGTTTCAGATCGAGCTGCAGCATTCATTGTTAGTGCAGTATTGCAAGATATTGGAGAAGTTTCTATTGACAATACATCTGAAGTAGTGGATAGGAGTAAAATCAGAAGAGAAAGACAAAAGAAGAGATCAGAAATTATGAAAGATCAAAATCAGGTCCCAATCAGAGGAATCTATTTTGATGGTCGAAAAGATTCTACACTCTTCCAAGAAAAAAAAAGAGTCCAAAGTATATCAGAAGAAGGTAACAGAAGAACATATCACTTTAGTGAGAGAACCTGGTTCAGATTATTTGGGGCATTATTCTGTGAATTCTGGATCAGCTGAAGAAATATGTAAAGGAATGTTTGAGTATATTGGAAATAATGACATGAACCTGGAAAACCTTGTTGCCATTGGATGCGATGGTGCAGCAGTCAACACTGGAGAAAAGGGAGACGTTATAAGGCTTATAGAATTGAAGCTGAAGAAGCCAGTTCAACATTTAGTGTGCCAGCTCCATGCCAATGAATTGCCATTACGCCATTTAGTTGCAAAGCTGGATGGAAAAACATCTGGCCCCCGCGGATTCACCGGTCCTATTGGCAGGGAATTAGAGAACTGTGAGAGTCTTCCTATTGTCGAGTTTGAAAGGATTGATGCTGAGGAACCAACTGTAGACTGTGAAGATCTTAGCACCGACCAAAAATCTAATTGATATTCATCAGGCCATAACAAAGGGATATTGCTCTCCAGATCTTGCTCATCGTAGTCCAGGCAAAATGGCACATTCACGATGGCTGACTACAGCAAATCGTTTGCTTCGTCTATACGTTTCAACTGTAAGTCCATCTGAGAACCTCATGAACATTGCTTCTTTTATAATGAAGGTCTAACATCCCAATGTGGTTTTCTATTAAGCAAAGTACGTCTTTTGTCAATGGCTCAAAACATGTTTTCAAAACTATTGAACTAACAAGAACACTGAATGACGAAGTAAAGGATATTGTAAACCCTGTCATACAAAGAAATGCATTTTTTGCAAATCCAGAAAATATTCTAGCATCAATGATTCATGATGACCGCAGCGCCATAAGAGAATTAGCGTGGAGGCGAATAAAGAAAGCAAGGCAAACAAACAAGGAAAAAGTTGTGAGGCGTTTCACAGTACCTGTTATTCAATTTGAAGCTACTGATTATACTGATTTAATTAATTGGCAAAAATGCATTGTCACTGAACCACCTGTGACAAGACACCTGACAGAAAATGAGATTGAAGAATTCATAGAAAACAAGAGTACCCCTCCATTCGAGAAATTCCCGTGTCATACACAAGTAGTGGAAAGAATGGTAAAATTAGTGACTGAAGCATCATCAAAAGTATTTGGATTGAACGCGCGAGATGGTTTCATAAGATCAACACTTCAGTCACGTAAAAAAATGCCATCATTCGAAAGTAAAGCTGAATATAAAGTTTAAATAAAACGTTAATAGAAAAAAACATGCGCAAGGATGGGTGGTTGGGAGGGCATGGGTGGAGCTCGACACGCAGCCACCTCTTCGTGGTGAGTTCTGGATTATTTAGATCATTAATCAAAAGAACATTGATCTAAATAAACTAAGAGCTGCGTAATTCAGTAACTATTTTGGTAATTGGAACACTTAATATATAATAATAACAAGTAAGTTTCAGTTATTGTACTAATGCAGAATATAAGAAAATCATTATATTTCACTTTTTTCGACGGCTTTGTGGCACCTGAAGATATAATTTCGCAGGACTAATATTTATGCACAGTCATTATCTATAGGACTCACATATTTTCCGCACTAGCCATATTTGAATTTCGAAAAAACGTTTAAAAACCTCATTTTCGATCCGCCCTATTATGCATACACATTGCATGTAACAGGATTGGAACCCGCAGTTGTACTTCTTAGTCATTAATACCCACTCTTTGTCTCTAATTCGTTCTTGTAAATCTTCCTTATAATGATTTGTACTATACGTACAAATTCAATAACTATGACGTCACATTTTCCCGTCATTAATTTCCCTTCATTATATCTCTAGTATGCAATGTATGAAAATTCTTTATCATCATAATAAAAACTGTACACTCTATAGAAGTCATTATTTATATGTTATGTAGTATAAATATAAATATTATTCGACCATATCCCCCGCCCCCATACGTCCATATCTTACCTTGACCATTATCGTATGTCAATTTTATTAAATATTCATTTTGCTCGTGAAATGCAAAACTTTTTGCATTCGTTCGAAAACGCTCAAATACGTTCTCGTATTGTTTTTTTAATTATTTTTTTTGAAGTGCGTTCACCCCTCGCAAGATATTCATAATTGCTTATGCAAGTGTACGCAATTCGCTAATCAGCATAAATCAAACATCTGAAAACGTGAAACCTCTTGTCCCTCTGATTTCAAATTTATAACATGTTATAACATATTATAACATATTATGTTGTATATAAATCCAAACTATATGTGCCCATGTACTTTGTATTATATTTCTAACATCTTAATTGTCTATTAATATGAAACACTGTAAAAACAAAACAAAGTTAAGTAACTGTTTAATTGTAATTAACTGTAATACTTTAATTTAATATAACGTAATGTACTTTAATGAAACAGTAATTAATAATAACTTGTAATGTACTTCATTGAAACTGTAATTAAATGTAATGATTTAATATATACGGTAATGTAAGAATGTAGTTTAAATGGAAGTGTAATTAAACAATAAGTGAATATGAATTAATTGGTAATTGTAATCATAATTGTAATAGACCAAAACGAAAATGTGCTCAGTGGTGTACTTGAATTGTACCTATGTACTATTACGAAATGATATCGTCTTCACAAATGAAGACTCGGCAAAAATATACGATTACTTTTTATTTTTATTTTTTAAATTTTTATTTGGAATCTTTCAAACATCTGATCATGTGTTTAAAAAGGGGGGAACTTAACCTTCAACTGTCTTCCCCCAAACATTTAGGTTTATATTATACATGTATTTGTAAAATTAGAGCACTTCATTGCGGTACTTCACATTAGCACTTCATTATAGCACTTCATTACGAGCCTCCCTTGTTAGCAGCCTCGCTGCGAGGAGGGGGCAGAGGCCCCTTGCCTCCTTAACTTTTTAGATTCCGGCCTGAGCCATGGTCGAAAGAGGTCGAACCTCTACCCCTGTAAATTCAGAGCACTACCTGTACATTTTGAGAAGTAAACTAAATATAAGAGAAACTTTTTATTTTCCCCTCGAGCCGTGCTATCTTCAGAAGAACTTAGTCGAAGTTAAGTCGATAAGTTATAAAAGAAAAATCGATAAGTTTAGTACTAAGAGAAGGTATCAGAGTATTATAGCAAGAGAAGAATCAATAATCGTCGACCCATAAAGCGAGAGAAAGAGACAACCCAAGCACCATAGAAGATATTGGCATAACAGTCTAGCGAGTCTGTAGCCAAGAGTTTAAAAAGAGGCGACCGAAAAGAATTAGAATGTTATAGAAGAAATATCCGTTGCTGCCTCCTAACCAGAACCCCCCGTCGATTCCGAACCGACTCAGGGCCATAGACGGAGGGGTTAACATATATATATATACTGTATATACACATATATATATACACATATATATATATACACATATATATATATATATATATATATATATATATATATACATATATATATATATCTATATATATATCTATATACATATATATATATCTATATATATATCTATATACATATATATATATCTATATATATATACATATATATATACATATATATATATATCTATATATATATATATATATATATATATATATATATATATACATATATATATATCTATATATATATATATATATATATATATATATATATATATATATGTATGTATATATATATATATATATATATATATATATATATATATATATATATATGCATATATATATATATATATATATATATATATATATATATATATATATATATATATATATATATATATATATATATGGTACTAATTGTAATGTACAGACCCCCAAACACGCCAACCTCAAAATTTTCAGATTCCATTACAGAGGTAAGAAACTTAGTAAAAGATCTACACTCTCCAACCCCAAATATTTTTCTCTGTGGTGATTTTAATTTCCCATTCATGAAATATAAAAGGATAGGAAAAAATATATGTATCCACCAGGACAAGGGGGGCACACGAGAAGACCAGGAGCAGGTAAAAATGCTACTGGCTTTAGCTGATGAATTTATGTTAACGCAAGAAATAACAGAAAACACAAGAAAAAACAACTGCCTAGATTTGGTATTCACAAACAACAGTAATCTAATTGATAATGTAGAAATCTCCCCAACTATGATATCAGACCACAATATCATTGAAATAACAACTAATATAAAGGCAACAGGAAAGGAAAGAACACGCACAACAGAACGAAGCAAATTCGAAATTTTTAATTTTCACTCCAAAGCTATAAACTGGGAAGATGTGACATCCAGCATGGAAGTAATAGATTGGAAAACCATTTTCGAGGCCAAGACAACGGAAGAGATGCTAATGACGTTAGAGGAGAAGTCGTTAGAAATTGTGGAAAAACATGTCCCAAAGATACAACAAAGAGGAAAGAGAAGCAGGTTCGAAAGAAAAAAGAGGGCATTGTTCCGAAAGAGAAAAAGAGTGTTTGCAAAATTAAGTAATTGTAAAGATAACATCAGAAAAATATTAAATGATAAACTACAAAGTATCGATGTCGTCATACAGGAACAAATCGAGAAGCATACAGAAAAAGAAGAAGATGACGCTATAGAAGCGATAAAGGTTAACTCAAAGTACTTCTATAATTTCGCAAAAAGAAAGTCGAAAAACCAAGCGACTATCGGACCTTTAAAAAATGAGAACAGTGATTTATTTGATGATCTAACAGAAGTATCTGAAATATTAAAAACTCAGTATGAATCATCTTTCAGTATCCCAAAAACTGACAAATTGATTTGCGATAGAAACGCGTTCTTTGAAGAAGAACCACAAGGGGAAAGTATAACGGATTTCGACTTCACGATGGATGATATTACACAAGCCATAGGGAAACTAAAAACACACTCAGCGGCAGGACCGGATAAATGGAATGCCACACTGATCAAAAACTGCAAGAATGCAATCGCTGAGCCCCTATACTGGATATGGAGACGATCATTAGACACGGGAGAAATACCGGGCATCTTGAAGAGCGCGAACATAGTCCCAATATATAAAGGAGGAGATCGATCCCAGGCCAAAAACTATAGGCCAGTGTCGCTTACATCTCATCTCACTAAAATATTTGAAAGAATAGTTAGACAGAAAATTTTACTTTTTGGAAACTCAGAAAAAATTAAATGATAACCAACACGGGTTTCGATCAGGCAGATCATGCCTATCACAACTAATGGAACACTACAACAACATTATTGATTCACTTGAAAGTAATGAAAACTATGATGTACTATACACAGACTTTGCTAAAGCGTTCGACAAGTGTGACCACGGAATCATAATACATAAACTGAAATATATGGGAATAACAGGAAAAGTAGGGAAATGGATATATTTCCTTAGTGAGCGGAGGCAAGTCGTTACAGTACAAGGAGTATCTTCATCAGAATCAGAGGTCCTCAGCTCAGTACCACAAGGAACAGTATTAGCTCCACTACTCTTCATAATCATGCTAACTGACATAGATGAGGACGTTACCAGAGACAGCACAGTAACATCCTTTGCGGATGACACAAAGATCAGTAGAAAAATAAGAAACCCAGAAGACATAGGATCTTTACAAACCGACATAAACAAAATCTACAAGTG
>JAJOZX010000001.1:4075000-4078738 GCA_023014485.1 Bathynomus jamesi
AAACAGACGTGTGCCAAACCACCAAACGTTTGCGCATTTGCATCGGCGACTGCGAGAAACTGGAACATTCCATGCAAACATGCATGACACTGGTCGGGAGAGAAACGTGCGACTCCTGACATGGAAGAAGAAATCCTACGGCGATTTGAGTACAATCCAAGCGCAAGCACGCGAGGTGTTACACGTATCCTCGGTGTGAACCACGACCTGGTCTGGAGAGTGTTGCACGAGCAGCAGTTACATCCGTTTCATCGTCAGAGAGTCCAGGCATTACAAACCCGTGTAGCATGTGGATTTGCGTGCGCCCACACGTGAGAATTGTGCATGTTAAACACACCCTCACGTGTGAAACAGGCCTCATCTGAGAACAGCACATAAACCGGAAAATTAGGCTGCACCGCTGTCTGCTGCAGAAACCAGCGTGCGAATTCCACACGAAGAGGGTAATCCCGAGGTTGTAAAGCCTGGACTCTCTGACGATGAAACGGATGTAACTGCTGCTCGTGTAACACTCTCCAGACCAGGTCGTGGTTCACACCGAGGATACGTGCAACACCTCGCGTGCTTGCGTTTGGATTGTTCTCAAATCGCCGTAGGATTTCTTCTTCCATGTCAGGAGTGCGCACGTTTCTCTCCCGACCAGTGTCATGCATGTTTGCATGGAATGTTCCAGTTTCTCGCAGTCGCCGATGCAAATGCGCAAACGTTTGGTGGTTTGGCACACGTCTGTTTGGGAAGCGCTGTCGGTACAACCTCACAGCAGCTCTTCCGTTTCAATTTGCAGCCCCATACACCATATGCATGTCAGCCATCTCAGCAGTCGTGAAGCGCTCCATGTTACGCGTACTACGTCCGATTTAAGAATGCCCGCGGCAAGCGCGAGTCTAGCCCACTTCACCTTTTAGCCATTGCAGCGGCGCCCTCTCGCACCGAATGGTGACGTCAGCGGACATACACTTATAGACGAAAAGGGTTTGTCTTGGTGTTGCCTATCCCCCATTACAAATTTGTACAGAAAGTTTTCAAACACCCTCTATATATATATATATATATATATATATATATATATATATATATATATATATTATATATATATATATGTGTGTATATATATATATATATATATATGTATATATATATATATATATATATATATGTATATGTATATGTATGTAGTATATATATATATGTATATATATGTATATATATATATATATGTATATATATTATGTATATATGTATATATATGTATATATATATATATATATATATATATATATATATATATTATATATATATATATATATATATATATATATATATATATATATATCATGAAAAAGAAAAAACTATGGTATTTGTCATTTACCATTACTTATTCGGACTATAGTGGATTTAATTTCCCAGAAGAGTTCCTTTTTCCATGCACGGTCTGTGTTTAACAATAAGTTTCTCAGGGGACCATTCTTAGTTTGTATATATATATATATATATATTATATATATTATATATAATTATATATATATAATATATATGTATATATATATATATATATATATATAAGCCACCGGACAAAAAATTAGTCACCCCTAATAGAACCGATGTAGGAAGTTCAATGTCACACAGAGGGCGCTGATGTAGCATTGGTAAGTGACAAGTAGCGGTGACGTAGCACACAGGATCAGATCTGTTTCGTGAGGTGATGAAGAACAAAGTGTGTGTTGGATATAGTCTGCAAAATGGGTCGTGAGGCAGACGTTACTCAGTGGCAAAAAGGAGCCATCGTGTTTGGCAGAGCCCACGGACACAAAAATGTCTGAAGTAGCCCAATTTGTTGGTGTGTCAACGCGTAGTGTCCAGCGAGTTTACAAGAGTGGTGTAGTTCGCAATCAACTGACAATCGACGGCGTAACTGTGGCTGGAAAAACAATTCTCGACAATAGGGGCCGCCGCCATGTTTCTCGTCTAGTAACTGCAAATCGTTTTCAAACCAGAGAACAATTGCTCCAAGAAACCAATGAGGTTCTCCAGCGACCAATTTCCGAACGGACATTGCGACGAGAACTGCATGCGATGGACATCTGGAGCAGGGTACCACAGAAGAGGCCGCTGTAACAGCAAGTCACAAATTGGCACGTTATAAATGGGCTCAGAGGCCAAAAACGACTGCGGCAGATTGGAAACGTGTAATTTGGTCCGATGAGTCCCGTTTTGTTTGTTCTCCAATGATGGGAGGCGACGAGTACATCGCAGGTCCAATGAAGCCTTTAATCCTGATGCGTCGAAGGTGTTGTTCAGGCTGGAAACAGAAAGTGAAGCGCAGGAATAGACACCCACGGACTCTGGCGGAACTTCGGGACCGGCTGATGAACGAGTGGCAGCAAATCGATGTTCAGTACATGCACAGCTCGTAGAGTCTCTGCCTCGCAGGATTCGTGCGGTTATCAAGGCCAGAGGCGCCGTCACACGTTATTAGGTACATTCTGAAGGGGTGACTAATTTTTTGTCCGGTGTGCTTATATATAATATATATATATATATATATATATATATATATTATATATATATATATATACACATGTGTGTATATATATATATATAATATATATATATATATGTATATATATATATATATGTATATATAAATAATATATATATATATTATATATATATATAAATATATATATATAAATATATATATATAAATATACATATATATATATATATATATATATATATGTATATATATATATATACTTAGGGTGTGCCAATTACATAGAAGTGAATTTTTATTTTTATTTTTTTTAAACGACCAGGGTATATTATTGTTCAATTTAATGTAGAAATGCAACACAAAAAAATTGAAGGAGCTGCATCAATATTTAGGACTTGCTCAACAGCATTTAATGTTACAGTATTAAGCTATGTTTTTAGTAATTTGTCAAGTTCTGCACATTATGTTTCTTGGTAAAGCATTCTTTCTTATATAAGTATTTCACATAAGTGGAGTTATAGAGCTACTGAACAAGTATTTTTCACACATTCTCTACACGTCTGTACAGGTTTAAACGTAAACAAACAAGGAAAGCAGCCATGCACCAGTTGGCACACATGACACGTCAGTCGTTGTTCTCATGCACTGCTGGTGGGTTGTGTTAAACTGTGTTTTTCTGCTCAGCCACATACAGTAATTTTTCAGTTTTTTTGCTTTTAGTGTCTACCAAGAATGGCAATGAAAACAAGACGCTACAGTGATATTTGGTTAGTTGGTAAATGTGAAGAAAAATTTAGTGCTGCAAAGTTACCATCAAGGCGTGATGTACTAAAAGTGTTATTTAATTTCATACTGAAAACAAATGAGTCTGAAGGGAAAGTGTTAAGAAAACTGTTTTCGTTTAATTTTGCCGATTTGGGAAAGAAGCACGTATACCTACAACAACTGAATTACATGTGCGTGAGAGAGTTGTACGTCTTCAAAGAATGGCAGTCACTCAAAAAAAACATAAATAGATCAACATCTACTGAAAGCAAGAAACGTGAATTTTTGGCGAGTCACTGGATGATTTATGATATTGCACACCAGGATGCCATGAGTTTGATAAGATTGAGGAAGATCGCTTATTCTTACAAGGTCAAAGAGAAAAAGGCCGTCGGGATCAATGATAGGAGTAGACATGAAAACTTTCAAAGAAAGAAGCTAGCAGAATTGAGGCGATCACTAGCTATGAAAGGCAAAAA